>JANHFK010005949.1:58705-75911 GCA_036250565.1 Sibynophis collaris
TGCTACCAACCAGTAAAGTCAATGGAGGATGCTGTCTGGTACATTAACAACTGTAGCAATTCATTTAACCATAGCAAAAAAAAAAAGAACATGTGGTAAAATTGGGAGCAACTCACATAACACTTTGCTTAGCATTGAAAATTTTGGTCCAGTTATGATTGTAAGACAAGAATTACTGTACCTGTATAGAAATAGGCACGTGGCTAGTTACGGTATAAGTACAGTAAGCCTTTAAGGATTAGAAACAAATAGGTATCATACATTTGGTTTAAGAATCACTATTTTTGTTCAATAAAGCATGGGAACATGGGACATGAGTAGCACGGACCTCATCCTGCTACTCAGAACAGATCCTCACAGTGAAAGATGAAATGAAACCACTGCAAATTGACATCCTAAAAGTCAGCAAATTGATATGGACTGTGGTTGGATATTTTCAGTCAGAAAATCACAAAAGAGCAGCGACCCTCAATCTTTTTGGCATCAGGGACCAGTTTCATGGAAGATAATTTTTCCACGGATTGGAGGGGAGGAATGATTTCGCACCTACCCTAGGTTCCTTGCATACACAGTTTACACTTAGGGTACATGCTCCACTTGCTCATCTGCTACTCACCTCCAACTGTGCGGCCATAGACTGGTACCGGTTTGATGCAGTGGTGAAATCCTGCCTGTTCTATCTGGCTCGCGCATGCTGGTAGCAGTGGTGGCGCGTGGTTCAGTGAACTGGTAGTGGCGGCTTGATGCAGTGGTAAAATCCTGCCGATTCTGTCCAGCTCGCGCGTGCTGATAGCAGCGGCGGTGTGTAGTTCAGAGAATTGGTAGTGGTGGCAGCACAAGGCTCCACCCACCTGCCCAGACGTCATTACTTCCTGGTTTTTAAACTTCTGCACATGTGCAAAGCCTTCTGCGCATGCGCAGAGGATAAAAAATCAGGCGTGACAATGGAACTGTGGAGCATAAACTTCTGAACCAATAGGAAGGTAAATAGATTTCACTCCTGGTTTGATGTCTAAGGTTTGATGTCTATGCCTATCGGTTTTGTGTCTACTCCTGCACATAGGACAACAATCTTCCCATCTCAACATCCACATCCAAGTAATGAAGGTTCCCTTTTATATAGGCAGAGGTTTAGTTCAGCTACTGTCATACAGCTCAAGGGTTGGCAGTGAAGGAGAGGATAGGTTTGCATTAACCATGGCAAGGCTTTCCCATTGTTCATTCATGAAGCAAAGATGTAGCCAGGTTCAAAGAAGGTAGATCACTCCAATGACAGCCAAGCTTCATGTGATCACACTGTTTAAAAAAAACATCAGAGCTGAGAGCTAAATGCATGGTATACATGACAGGCTGCACCAAAGTAATCTACTGTAGTATCATAACGACCTTAAAGAATGTTCAGCCTCTGGATGAATTCAGATAACACCAGTTAGTCCTGATTCTTGATTCAAACCATTTCAATGAATCCATTCTACCTACTCCAGGTTCTTCTTTGTCTAGTTGTGCATTCCTCTGCTTCTCTCTTCTCTTACTCCCAGGTAAGTCAACATGAGATTGGTAAATTGGGGGTCTGGCTCAATGTTAGAATCAACAAGACCAAGGTAAAAATGCTAGGGTTGGATATCACCGGTCCATTTTTTTTTGTTAGTCTTTCAGTCTCAGTTCGCTAAGTGTCCTGTTTTGGTTCTTTTCCTTGTAACAAAAGAGGTGTGCAGCTGAAGAGATGAGAACATTAGGGAGGATAACAATATTAGATATAAAAGCTGTGATGGTGCAGTGGTTAGAATGCAGTACTGCAGGCTACTTCTGCTGACTGCTGGCTTCCTGCAATTTGGCAGTTCAAATCTCACCAGCTAAAGATTGACTCAGCCTTCCATCCTTCTGAGGTGGGTAAAATGAGGAGCCAGATTGTTGGGGGCAAGATGCTGACTCTGTAAACCACTTAGAGAGGGCTGTAAAAGCACTGTAAAGTGGTGTATAAGTAAGTGCTATTGCTATTGCTATTAGGGAGTTATGTCTGTCCACATCGGTATTGTTAGGTTTAAATGCAGAGTATCCTTGGTTGCAAGGATCTTACGCAAACAGAAAGGAGTATAAGGAGTAGCAGTGAACATGTACTGGTCACACAAACAGAGAAAACAAACAGGTATAAAAATAGATTTTATATATACAATAGTTCACACAAATTCATTGAGATTCACTCCCAAGTACCGTATTTTACCAAGTATAAGACACACTTTTTCCCTCCCTAAAAGAGGGTGAAAATTTGGGTGCGTCTTATACACTGAATGTAGCCCCAACCATCCTTCGGCCTCCACATGTCCTCTCCAATGGAACTTTTGGAGGTGCATTTGCAGTCTCCCAGAGAGTCTTTCAAACAGCCTCCAAAAGGTCCATTTGAGAGGCTGCCTTTGCAAAGAGAAACTCCTTTACAAATGCAGTTTCCCAAACAGAGAGTCTCTCAAGCAGAATTGTTTTTTTTCTTATTTTCCTCCTCCCAAAATAGGGTGCATCTTATACTCTGAAAAATACGGTAAACAGGGAGTCATTGGGGATATGACTAGAGCTGCTATAGCTAAATAAATAATGTGAAGACAAAGAATAGATTTTTTTTTCATAATTGAAACAAAACAGGATATCTATCATTTTATTCCTGAGTATTATGCAACAATTACCCAGTCTAGATTAAAATATGCAGCATCTCCAAGATTCTGGAGAGAGTGATTCAATGTGTAAGCCTTTCGGCTTGCCTTTAATTTCACCACTGCTCTTCAAAAAGACACAGCTGAGTCATAGTCACTGACTCAGACCATGGTCTCTTAAAAGAAAGGGAAATATATATATATATGTGACAAGAACTCTAAAGAACATTATGCAACATTCACTAAAAATAGATGATCTCCATGCATTTATTTTTTTTGCATCAGATGTGCTCCTGATATAGTGACTTTCCCTAACGCTCAACTATCCTGCAGGAATATTAAGCCAACTCTTCCTTCTTCTCTAACTTTCTTTCGAATATGGCTTTCTTTTCTTTTCTTTTTGAAGTTTTCTTTGGAGAAGTCAAATGTAACTGTGAAGAACAGTTTTCCATTCCCTCATAATTTTTTTAAAAACAATGTGGTCCATATTTCCAAGCATTTCCTTGTGTATCCAATCATACATTCACACAATGACACAAATTCCTTGTGTCCAATCACACTTGGCCAATAAAGAATTCCATACTACCAACCTGCCTTCCATTGAGGACCTGTAGAACAGTTTTTTCCCGAATGCCATCACTCTGCTAAACAAATAATTCCCTCAATACTGTCAAACTATTCACTTGTCTGCATTACTATTACTATTAATCTTCTCATCATTCCTATCACCCATCTCCTCCCACTTATGACTGTATGACTGTAACTTTGTTGCTTGTATCCTTACGATTTTATTGACTGTTTCTTAATATGATTTGATTGCTTATTTGTACCTATGACTATCATTAAGTGTTGTACCTTATGATTCTTCATGAATGTATCTTTTCTTTTATGTTCACTGAGAGCATATGCACCAAAGACAAATTCCTTGTGTGTCCAATCACACTTGGCCAATAAATTATTTTATTCTATTCTATTCTATTCTATTCTATTCTATATCCAAAAACTTTGTGAAAATTATCCCAATACATAAAACCAAAGAAATCAGATTAATTTTGGTAGATATGGACCTTGAATGGGTCAATAGCGACACAGACATATATGTAAACACAGATATGAGTGAAAGAATCCATTTATACTAAAGGGAAATATTTTCCTCAATAGGTAGAGGCCTCAGACACAACTTATCCAGTTGCTATGACTGAACTCTGCCTATGTAACAGAATCTTTATCGACATACAAACACACATAGACACAGAGAATGTTTACATTTGATTTGATTTAATTTGAGGAGGAAAAATATATGAAACAGCCTCTTAGATTTGCATCTGACCCCAAATCAAATGAGAGCAGTCAGTCAGCTTAATGTCCCTATTGCTGATATTAACGTCTCACACATCAATACAATATCGATATTGATATAAAAGACGGTCATTTTTGACCTTACTGATGGGCTCGAGATTGACTCAGTTTTCTATCCTTCTGAGGTCAGTAAAAGGAGTACCCAGATTGTTGTGGGCAATATGCTGAGATCTGGAGTACTCATCTCAAACAATCTAAGCACCAGAGCTCACTGTAATACCATTGCCAAAAAGGCATTAAGAGTTGTTAACCTAATCTTGCGAAGCTTCTTCTCCGGTAACACTGTATTGCAAACTAGGGCATACAAAACCTTTGCTAGACCAATTCTTGAATACAGCTCGTCTGCCTGGAATCCACACTGTATATCAACATTAATACAATTGAGCAAGTCCAGAGGTATTTTACTAGAAGAGTCCTCCACTCCTCTGCTAACAATAGAATACCTTATGCCACCAGGCTTGAAACTTTGGGCTTGGACAATCTGAAACTAAGCTGCCTACGGTCTGACCTAAGCATAGTACACAAAATTATCTGCTACAATGTACTACCTGTCAATAACTACTTCAGCTTCAACCTCAATAAGACATGGGCAAACAATAGATACAAACTTAAGGTAAACCATTCCAAACTCAATTGCAGAAAATACGACTTCAGCAACAGAGTGGTCAATGCCTGGAATCACTACCTAACTCTGTTGTTACATCCTCAAACCCCCATAACTTTAACTTAAGCTGTCTACTGTGGACCTCACACCATTCCTAAGAGGTCTGTAAGGGGCGTGAATAAGTGCACCAGCGTGCCTACTGTCCCTGTCCTACTGTCCCCATTTATTCGTACCCATTTCCTGAGTTCATATCCATATTTATACTTTTATCTGTTATCTCGTACATGTTTGACAAACTCAATAAATAAATAAATAATTGTAAAGCACTATGGAGCGATATATAAGTCTAAGTGCTAGAGCTAGTGCTATTTTGAGATATGATTGGACCCTGAGAATTCCTTTGTTGCAATCAGACCAAAGTATCTCTATCCAGTCATCCAATAACTTGCATAAACATTCATTCTTACTTTACTTTATTGATTAGCCCTTGGCCATATCAAAGTGCAGAGTTCCAGACACAAATGATTACTAAAATCTCAGAAAAACAATTTAAAATGGAATTGGATAAAAGACAGTTTAAAATGAAATTGGAATAAAAGACAGTTTAAAATGAAATTGGAATAAAATACAATAACTTAATATATACATAAATAAAATATGATAACATTATATTTCAGTATCATCCCTACAATCTACCCCAATCAGTCCCACATATGCCGATCTCAACCAAAATCATTTTGCTTATGTACTGTGCTGTGTTAAATGTTATTTTCAGATTCTGGCCACACATAAGGTAATAAACATTCATTCAATACCACGTTAAATGGTGCAGCTATCTTAGAAATATTTGTTTTACACCAGTCATTAAATTTATAATCCAAGATAACTAAAAATGTTAGTACATTTTGAACTCAGCTAGGTTTTCTCTGTGGCCATATATATATATATATATAACACTGGTATTCTACCTGTCACTGCAATAAGTGAAAATCTTTCTGAACATTTCACTGCTTATAGTAGGAAGTGGCTATATAATCCAACCTATATAATATATATATATATTATTACCCTGCCAACAAAAGTGCATATAGTCAAGGCTATGGTTTTCCAGTTGTAATACATGGCTGTGAAAGTTGGACCATAAGAAAGGCTGAGCACCAAAGAATTGAGGCCTTTGAACTATGGTGCTGGAGAAAGACTCCTGCAAGTCCCTTGGACTGCAAGGTGATCAAACCGGTCAGTCCTAGAGGAGATCAACCCTGACTGCTCTTTAGAGGCTAGATCCTGAAGATAAAACTCAAATACTTTGGCCACCCAATGAGAAGGAAGGACTCACTAGAGAAGAGCCTAATGCTGGGAACAATTGAGGGTAAAAGAAGAAGGGGACAACAGAATTAGGTGGCTGGATGGAGTCACTGAAGCAGTAGGCATGAGCTTAAATGGCCTCCAGAGGATGGTAGAGAACAGGAAGGCCTGGAGGAACGTTGTCCATGGGGTCATGATGGGTTGGACACGACTTCACAACTAACAACAACAACATCTTAAAGTTGATAAGGTTGAGAAACACTGCATTAAATTGAAGCTAACCTGAGAGTGAGAAAGTTGGCAATACAATTGCCTTGGGAAGATACAATTGTTGTTATATTCTTTTCTTCTCCACAGAAGATTAAAGCATTGTATTGTTGTTCAACTTTTAGAACTCTCTACAAACACTCAACAAAGCCATTGCGGGGTTTGTAGTAATGTCCGAAGAAATGGAGAGAGTGTATCACAGCTTTCTTAACAATCAGGTTCCAGGCCTCTGGGCCAATGCTGCATATCCATCTCTGAAACCTTTGGGGACCTGGGTGAAAGACCTTGTGCTCAGGACAAGCTTCATAGATGTAAGTAGAATCGCTCCTCATAGGTGTACACTGTACTAATGGTCTATAATTTAGGTTATGTTTCAGGTGTAAGGGGTTTTAGGAAAGTTAAAAAAGGATGTAACCCAAGCTCATTCTTCAGTTTTCTTGTCCTCCTCCCACAAAAAAAGTGGAGAGCACCAGTGACCTATTTATTATGAGTGGACTTCAGCTTCCAGAATTCCCATGGCTTCCTGGGGAATTCTGGGAATTGAAGTCCACTCATCTTAAAATAGCTAAGGTTGAGAAATACTGCATGACATCATTGATTATTTTGGCATAAAAGATAAAATGTGAGGTAAATTCATGTAAACACAGGCCGGTGAGCACCTGTGAAATGTGTATACAAACCAGAATGCATTAGCATACCAAACTGCAATTTGCAACTCAAAAATGTGCACAGAAAAAACATATCTGAAAGAATATGCATATTAAGTTTGTATGTCAGGAGAAAAAAAAAATCATACCTGGAAGAAAAATTAGTTCAGGGTACAATAGCAATTTCAGACAGCTGAAACTGTTCAAATTGTTAAAAATGAAGGTCAGAGGCACCATTATTACGAAACAAGTGGGGACAAGAAACACTTTAAAGGGGGGGGGAATTAAAAACCATGCCAAATGCTTGCCTTTCCATTTATTACAAATTGGCTTCTGTCTTGTTAAAATTAATATGCCAAATATGACTTGCAGCAAATAAACTAATGAGAAAACGCTTGGCAGAATGAAGGTAATATTCCCTATTCTTGGCATGGAGAATAATGGAGAAGGGGGAGTAATGGCATTATTGCTTTCCCTAAATAGTTTAGCTGATTATTTGCAAAAGGGATACAGTTTTGTCATCAAAAATTAACAGTGGGATTTTATGCACCTTCATAATTCCACAAAGCATCTTTGTTGCTATGGCTTGATAATACATTGCCATCAGAGATTGGACTTACCATTTCTCTAAGATAATTATGTGGTATGATTATGACATTTGAACTAATATGCTGGTGGTATGCTGTACATACAAACTGAGCGCATCAGCATTTATGCAGGTACCCTGATCCGGAGACCCTCGACTTTGCATCAGAACCATTCTTTTCTCTTTAACTTCAAACATGGTGCAAAGTACTCGTGGTTGTTTTGACTGAGTTCCAATCTTAAACCAGTCGTATAATCAGGAAGATTGGGAGTAAAGGAAAGAGTTGATCTATTTCACCCTGCTATCTTCCCACTCATGCTTTGCCCACCCATGGGCAAAAAGGATGCTAAGAGATGCTCCTCACCTCCTCCAGCTTCTGATCTGTGTGAGAGAAGCCCTGAGCTTCATTCTGTCTGGAAGAACTTCAAATATTGTCATCCTGCAGCACCAAAAATTTCCTGGATTAGGACCAAAAGGAACGAAGCCATATCCACTTAAATGGAGAAGTAAAACCCTGGCAAACCCAGTTCAGTTGTCCCTGTCTGCAAATAAAATAACAGCAATCCGTTGTTTAATAAGTTAAATGGAATGTTGGATTTTATGCCTAACATATATCAACTGTTTTTTCCCCCCCAGTTCTGGCTCAAAAGAGGTCAACCTAAATCATTTTGGATTTCTGGTTTCTTTTTTCCACAAGGATTTTTGACCGGTAAATATTCATAAATGTCTCTGTCTGTGATGTCACCTGTGTATGTTTTAAATGGTAGCAGACCCACAGAAGGATTGGAAAACCAGTTGCTCAGCTAGTTGTCTCGCTTTTGGTTTCAGATGCTCAGAATAGCCTGCCAAGCCGCTTTATTGTTTGCTGATTGATTGGGATCAGATTCACAGGGCATTGTTTCCGTTTCCCAATCCCCTTCAAACCATTTTTAAATTGGCCGCAGAATTCTCTTTGCTGCTGCTGCTGTCTTCTAAAAACCAAGAGGGTGTAATGGGAACCAGACAGCTGATCAGTGAGAAAAAAATCAGTGTCCTGCCTTGCATGGCCTGAGGCCTTCCCAAAACCCCTTTGTGATTGAATCTGCTCAAAAAGGAAATAAAGCTGTTATTAAAAGGGGGAAGCTGTAAAGCCACTGAATTAGTATCCTGAAAGCATGTCGCTCTTTGTGCTGATGAGAGGATAACATGCCAATAAATTTGGAACCAACAGTTTACCTAAATAGTTCTAGTTCCGTGTTGCTGCTGTAACTGGAGTGAAGAAGAGCAGGGGGAGAGATGCAAATAGCGTACTGAAGGTAATGTTGAACTAATGGGTTGTATAGCTTTGCTGGCTGGGGAATTCTGGGAGTTGAAGTCCACCAGGATTAAAATTGCCAAGGTTGGAGACCCCTGGTATACAGTAGCTCATTTCGTTTCAAAACAGTATCCAGAAAAGAAGGCATCTGAAGCAGCATTTTTATCGAATGCTGTTTTAGGCAGTGGATGATATCGAGCAGATCGTCCTTTCCTTCTTCTCAATTTTGAAAATAAATTCACAGTCAGAAGCAGTTGGCTAACATAAACATGCAGTGCTCATTATATTAATCTTGCACATCAATTACAGTTCACCATGTTTCTGTGGTTCTAAGATCTGGCAGCAAAACATCCTACAAAACCATATGTACTTATAATGTATTGCCTGCTCTAAGATAGAAGAAATCTAGAATAAGTGAAAAGCGTCTCAAGTGGATTGAAAAATATAATTGTTAAATATGCACTCTGCAATACAGTAGAAATCATGCACTGCCAAAAGGGAGGTCCTTAAGCCCTCTCATAATTTACTAGGAAGTTTTATTTCTTTATGTTATTATTTTGAACTAACAAAAGTAATAAAAATAATAAAACGTCAATATGGTAGTCGCAAGTAAACCAATACATTAGGGCCATAATACTTGTTCAAAATAATATGGTTCCCATTTTCTTTGTTTTAAAAAGATGGCTTGGAACAGTTTAATAAAGCAGTGCTGTGTAAAAAGGTTTTTACGATATTGAACATTAAATTATGAATTGGATTTTGCCAAGAGAGATTGTAAATATAGAACATATTTCTGAGTTTGGGTGAGGGCAAATTGAATTCCAATTACTGTGCATTGTTAATGGTTCTTTGATGACTGGTTATTTGTTCTTAAAAAGAGAACCAGGGTCTTTTTTATTTCTCAGGAACTCTTCAGAATCATGCTCGAAAATATAACTTACCAATTGATGAGCTTTGTTTTAGTTACAACGTCATTCCTGTCTACAGAGACCAAACACAAGTAGCAGAAGCTTCGAAATTGTGTCACTTTGGCCATGAATTACCAATGGATGAAAAGGTATTTATAAATCTATAACTGCAATGACTATCCAGCCACAAAGAAGGACGATCTTGAAATCACATGAAATATTTTTATATAAAACCATCATGTTTATCCTGTTGATTTCTGATTCTTTTTTTAAAATGTTTTGCTGTATTTCAAGAATATGTACCTGAGTAAGGTTGGAACTTGATAGCACTAATGAATGATTAGCTCAGCTATAATTCCCACCTTCCATCTTATTTTTTTTTAGTTGCCTTCTCCTGAGGACGGGGTGCTGGTTCATGGCATGTTTATGGATGCCAGTCGTTGGGATGACGACGAAATGGTTATAGAAGATGCATTACCTCGACAAATGAACCCAATGCTTCCAGTAATTCATTTTGAGCCACATCAAAATTATGAGCCCCACCTCTCACTGTATCATGCGCCCCTCTACAAAACTGGAGCTAGAGCAGGAACTCTGTCCACCACAGGTAATTATTTTTTAATATCAACTTGGCAAATATACATGAATGACAGCCGTGACTTTTATTCAACCCCCAAATAACAGTCATCTTCCAGATGATGCTTTGAAGAGGTTTCCTGG
Source organism: Sibynophis collaris (assembly GCA_036250565.1). Taxonomy (NCBI): domain Eukaryota; kingdom Metazoa; phylum Chordata; class Lepidosauria; order Squamata; family Sibynophiidae; genus Sibynophis; species Sibynophis collaris. The sequence continues at coordinate 69,038 of JANHFK010005949.1, forward strand.
GACAGGTGTCTCAGAGAATCCCCCATCTAACTCAAGGGTGCAAGAGATCGCAAGGAACCAATGATTCAGGCTGAAGAACAGCTTGATAAAAGGCCAGAGGCTTGAAAGTAAAGTCCTGTCGTGACATTATTATGTTTTTTAAAAATGCAGGAAAATTATCTATGTTACCAAAGTCTCACTCTTGAAATTTTCCCCATCGATAGTATTTACAAGGGTTTTCAAAATGATGTACTTGGAATAGGTCCTGCTTCTGAACCAGATCCTGGGAGTAAATAAATCCTTCCTAAAAAGCAAGTGCATTTCCTTTTTTAAAAAATCTGGAAGCTGGTACAAAAAGTGCAGAATCAAGTTCTTTGGATAGTTATCAGATAGCCATTCTTTTTCCTTTAAAAGGATGTATGCTTTGTTGTCAGAGATCTTCCTCTTTGCAAATAGCTCACAGAATAAGAGTGCAGATTGCCTTCCTGTTTATCAGTGAACTTGCTTCTGGGAATGTGACGTGAGTCAATGAATGTGGGCTGATATTCCAGCTTCCTGACACTAGTATCATAGATACTTCCCTAGAATTATGAATGAGAAGTGGAAATGAAAAACTCCAGGTAATTTGAATAGGGAGAAGGTGAGTAGTGATACGTTGGGGGCATTCCACGCCATTGAAGCTGGACAGTATATAAGGATGTGACATCTGTTGCTAACTTCTGTTTCAGCTTAGCTCAAAAGTGAGTAGCACAGATGAAAAACCATCACAGATTGTTTGGTTAGTTGTTTTGCTGGTTTCCACATGCTTTCTTCCTTTATTACACTACTGGTAGTGTAAACATAGAAATTGTTCATAGGGCTAGTAAGCCATATAAACTAAAAGCCTTCTTAGATGAAAGTATTAGATAATCTTACAACATTAATGGTTATTTATGGCCAGCTCAACAGACTCAAGTTCTGACTGCATTGTTGCCCCTTTCAGCTGAATTCTTCTAAACAGCTTGGTTGTTTTAAACTTCTTTAGTTAAAAAAAATCCTGTCTTTCAACTCATAATGTTCTCATATAGCATATTCATTTTCACCTGTTTCCACAAGGATTTATTGTCACATCTGATCCAGACTGGGATATTTATGCAGCCCTAGGGATGAACTTTAGTGCAACTGGTCACCATCCATTAATACAGAAACACAGGCTTAAAAATAACTTCATTCCAACCGTGTACGGTAGTTGTTTTAAAATAATTTGCTAAACATTTGTGCATTCTTTCTGTATAGTTTGCACTGTGTTCATTGTCTCCTATTATCACCAAAAGAAAATAATATAAAGAACATGGTTTGATCTCATGATCTCATAATCTATAGCAGAGCCGGGCAACTCAGGGCCCTTGTTTGTTTTTGCCATCAGATTAAATTTGTCTTTAATTTTTTTGAGCCAAAGGACCAGAAGAAATCTTTGTTTTTAATTATGGTTTTATGGAATGGATTTATTTCCTAGAATAGTAGAAGCATGATTTTCAAGCATTATGGTTTAGTGTGCTTGTGTGCCATGCTTAAGCACATGGCAAGCCTTTTCTTGCGATTCACCATAATCAGTGCAAGTATCTGAGGAATAATGTCACATTAACCCAAAATATACATGCAGGTCTCTGATTTATGGTGCACTTTATACACTTTGGCAAAAGAGTAGGCAGTTTTGCAAATATATACTTTTTCCCCTTCCAGAAAAGCTTGCCTATGCCACAGCTGCACACAAGTTGACCCAATTCATTGGGAATCCTAGGCCTCCAACGGGCTGCATGCAGACCCCAAAGCTTCCAAGGCAGTCTGCCTGGATGACTTTCTCTACCCCTAGTTCCTGCTGTCACCTTCACATGCCCTTCTGTCAGCGGTCATCAGATCAGCAGGGGAACTCAGGCAAGCGTGATACTGCATTGAGGAAGAAAGTATTATGAGCTCCTTCTTTATAGTTCTCTCCTCCTAATAAGATGAAAAAGAGGTTTCTGTTCATGTCTGCACACTTTTGCCAACATGCATGCCAATTGCTTAACATCGGCAGCATACCAATGCCCAAAGGTTGCCCACCCCATCTCAACCAAATATAATGAGTGATGTTCTATTGTTTTCTTTCTTCTAGATCTTATTATAAGTTTTGTATGTATTGGGAGAGGGGTGTGTGTCCAGCTTAGGAACATGGGGACTTTGAAACTCTAACAATTTTCTTTTTTGTAATTAGGTCATTCTACCAATTTTGTGGTTACCGTCTTACTTCCTTCAAAAAGATCAAGCGACTATTGGATATCCAAAGGATCTGCATTACTTTGCCAGCTAAATGAATAATCGGCAGGGTAGGGTTTCTGTCTTCTAGCAAGACCTTGGCATCATGCTGAGACTCTATTCCAGGTGGGGAACAGTAACATTCCATCACTGTCATGCCTATGGAAATAGATTCCTGTATAAACACATTGTCAAAAGGCCATACTTCTCTTCAATTTCATTTTTTAAAGTGCATTACATTTTATCAACACGTTGGAATCAATATTCATTTTTCATTTCTCTCGATTCCTTTGCATGTATTCACTAGCAGATCACATGGATTTTTGCATCAGTAATACAGGTGTTTAAAAATGTCTACAAAAAGTGTATGTTTTGTATCAAATTAACTTATTGTGAATCTTATCCTTTTAATCTTTATATTTCATTTTCTTTGTAAATGTGATTTGATTATAAAAGAAGATCCTTTTAAAAAAAAAGCCAATGGTTTTGGTCGATTCTGTTTTATCTGTAAAATGCTGTCCTTCCTCAAGTTTCTCTCAAACCTTCCACATTAAATAATTATCGGAGAAAGATATCATCAAAACAATTTGGCAGCTTGCAAACAGTTGGAAATTTTTTACACTGTATACTTCCAAGAGTTGATGGGTACAAACTGTGATATTGGGTGAGTTTAATGTACGATGTGATTATTTGCATTTGCCAAATCTCTATCTATTTCAATTCTGGGGACTTAGAATGAACAATTCCTTTATTCCATGGTGTCTAATGGGGGAAAGGCTAGATTAACAACATCTTTCTGTGATCTTACAAGCTTCTTAGACTCTTGAATCTTTTTACTCTATAGAAAAAAAAAACCTTTGTAATTGTTTTCTGTAGAAGGTAAAAACTACAAGGAGTCATGACCAGGTTTTAATGTGCAGTTAGGTGTGAAGAGAATGTGTATTGCATTCAAAGCAATATAGTGCAGAAAAAGTGAATCTTGCTTTGACGTGCATTAATTTTGCTCATCTCACTGTATCTCCAATTTCTATCAATAGTTGTCAATAATAAGTGAAATGTGCTGCATTCCATGCACATTTGGGGTTGCGGTATATATTAATTGTAAAAGAATTAAAATCAATAAGGTTGGTGCAATTTAAGGACATTGGAGATGTTCAGACATAAATTCAAAGACAAAGATAATAAGTGTGCAGCCGCAGCACTCAAGTTAGGGAAAGGGCGTAATTTATGTAATAGAAAAACAGAATATTCAACAATGAAAACATTTTTAACTTATTAGAAAAAAGTATTGCATTGACTTCACATTGTTATCAAGTGGAAAATGTTTCAGATTATCACAGTGATAGTAAAAGCTAAAACTTGCCATTTATTTGGCAAACAGCAACTAACAGCGTCATTCAATACATTACTGGAGATGAAATCTGTGTTAAACAACGATGCCAAACAAAAATATTGAAAACGATACATTTAGCGAAGATCATGTTTCTAGGAAGAATTTACCAATGCAGCAACATGTTCACTAGTGTTTTTTAGTAGCACATATAGGTTCTATTTACTCAGTAAAGTGTATGTTGTGTATCTGGTTTCTTGTCTAATATTATTGGTGATTATGATCACAAGTATAGGGAGAAGACACTATTTGAAACAAATAACAAATAAGCCAATTCTGTATCTAGAATATCTAACACTGGGGAGACAATTGGAATTTGAAACACATGCCGACTTCTTTTTTTAATACTGAATTCAGCATAGAAAGTCTTTATTTCCCTTTGAAATCTCATTGTTCTTCAAAACTAATGGCATCATTTCGTAATTTCCAATTACACTGGGGCATTCTTCTATTCATTTTAGAGAGGCTTATGTAAAATCTTTTGTAACAGCTTCAATAAAATTTGGAGCGGACATGAGAATTGTAAGTGTGCAGATGATGGCAAAAAGTGAAAATGCCACAAGGCATAATCTGTCTATGACAGCAGCTGCAAACTTCCATTCACTGCAGACCTCTTCCCCTTCATCCTGTTTCCGGAAACGGGCTGCAATGAACTGAACTTCTTCCAGGATTTTCACAATCACTGGGATAGTGTCCATTAAAACTTTTCTCTGAGTGCTGTCGTTATCTTCAGGCGAAGAGCTCTGGTCCTTTCCGCCCTTGGTGTCTATCTCATTATTCTGTGGGCAGCAGGGGTTTTCCATGGCATGGTAGCTGTAGATCATGTTGCCATTGCTAGAATGGTGTCCTGGTAAGATGTTCATTTCTACACTGCTGACACTGGACTGGTGTCTTGAGTGGCCATATCTGCAAGAGAGAGGCCGGATGTTCTCCCCTGGTTTTTTCATTCTGAGAAACCAAGCGCACCAGTTCAGCAAGACGATACGGACCTGAAAAAGACAGAAATGCTCAGTGCCCTTCATGGAGGTCTTGTGAATGATTGCACAAAAGTGAGCAATGCGGTTCACAAAGGATATTGCCGTTTGGTAAATTGCTATATGAAGCATAACCGCTCATTGCAAAGATCTTGGACAAAATCATTTTTCAATTATCTGCTTCCTCCAGCCCTTCCTCTAGCCTTAAGCTGTTCATCTGGGGGGGAAACGCTTCTCAGGTATTTTCACAAAATCACTTTTTTATTCTTGCCGCAGAAACAGATTCTTTCTTAAAGATACCTATAATCCTTCATAATAAGGCTTATAGGTAGCTTTAGGAAGAATTTGATTGCTCCCAAGAAATTAACATTTGCCAAGAATCCAATCACTGGAAAGTTGCATTTATTGAAGTCAAAGAAATTTAATTTGATTGAAAGCGATTGCTAAGCCTGCTAAATGTAATGAACGGGAAAAGGCCAACTGCTATTTTGACACAACCAGTCTAAACTTTTTCATTTATTTCTCTTATCATTTCCTATTTTACTCTAATTGTTGGGCAGAAAAATCCCTAAGAACTTTGAACCAGCTTCAGACCTGAGAAAGGTATCACTCCTGTACAGGTAATGCTTGACTTATGACCACAATTGGGACAAAAATTTTGATTGCTATGTGATGAGGTCATTAAATGAGTCATTGTGTGATCAAACTCACTTTTATGACCATTTTATTGTGGTCATTAAGCAAATCACAGGCCATTAAGTGAATCACACACTTGTAATGCAAACAGTGCTCATCCCACTGACTGCTTGTTGGGAGAAGACTGGGAAGACGGTCAGAAATCGCAGTCACATGACCACTGGACACGGCAACAAATCATAAATGTGAGGTGGTTCCAAGTGCTGAAATCATGATCACATGACTGTGGGGGTGGTGTGACCATCACAACTTTGAGGATGGGTCGTAAGTCATTTCTTTTCATCATAACTCTGAATCATAGTTAAACCAATGGTTGTAAGACGAGGATTACCTGTATTTGTTTAATGAAAAATATTCAGCAAAGTATCTAATTCAAAGTCTGTTTTAACTGGGGATTTAGTTGGGTAGCTTTTAAATAAACGAATATCTCTGCTACTGAGAATACTCAAAACAGTTCTTGAACTTTATCTGCGAGATGGAAAACAATCGTACAGCTAAAGAACATGTCTTGGAGCTATTACTCAGATTCCTGCAACAAGCAGATCTCCCAGAGTATTATGTGGCAGAAATGTAAAGGAATAAGACTAGCACTTCTGCCATGCAATGTTTTATTATACCACAATGTTTAGCTCCCAAGACACCAATGGAGCCTTTTTAATAAGTACAAGGAAGAAATAATACGCTCCTGATGATGAATATTTAATGTTTAAAAATTACATTTTAGTGTTTACATGTGGAGGGAATTTTACAGTGGAAGAGGGGCAAAAGTGAAATACATATGTGATGATGTATTATTCCAAAAAGGTATACATTTGAAAGCAAGGGGAAAAAAACTTCAGAAGGTGCTATTGATGATCGTGAAATGCCAAGATTAAGGAAAAACATTATATTTTTACTGCTTTAAGTTGACCATAGCTGATTCTAAGCAGAGTAGGGTCTGATTATTACTGAAATGAAACTCATCAGGATATTTAAAATTGTAGACTAAAAAAGTCAAGAAAACATTTCAAAAAAAGGTAATGGACAAAAAAACTCAAACCCTACATGAAGACACTCAGGTTGTGAGACAGAGTTGAACTGAATTCAGAGGTGCATGCTTTTGGCAGAAGAGAAGCAATGGCTTGTGGTTAGGTGGCCATTTTTAAAGAAATGGACCAAAGTTCAGGTGAAACTAAGACTTATGCCAGTATATGTGATGTTTTACTAATTACAAAGTGGGATTTTGGTTGGGAACAATTTTTCTCCTATTGATCTTTTGATGTAGATCATTCTGTAAATTAAAAATATTTTTCAAGATGGAAAGTAACTCTGCAACAGGGTCCACACGATTATAAATGTAAGAATTGAAACTGAGATGCACAGTGTATGAACCAGATCCTCACAGGTCCATATGGGAAATTCCACACAAGGTCATGGAGAAGAACAGGTGATTTTTTTTTTTTATTTGATTTATATCCCGCCCTTCTCCGAAGACTCAGGGCGGTTTACAAGGTGCTAGGCAATAGCCTTCATCCTTTTGTATATTTATACAAAGTCAGCTTATTGCCCCCCATAAACTGGG
>JANHFK010005949.1:231626-243246 GCA_036250565.1 Sibynophis collaris
TAATTTCACATTTCTGATGCTGGAGATTTAGCCTACTATGACACATAAATATTTATTTAAAAAGCAGATTTTAAGAAAATGCTTTTCACCCTTAGATCTATGGGCTCTATATTATTTCTTGTGCCAGCACAAAGTTGGGGTATGGGTGCACTTATTTATTAAAACTATAGGATATCTGTTTATTTTTATAACATGCAAGGGGATAAAAGAAATCTTTCTGAAGAAAAATATCTAATGTTTTATCTTTTACAGTATACATTCCAGCTATAATTGTTCTCGGTATGATCACAACTATAGTGCTATACAAAGAAAAAAATTGGATTAAAAAAAAAAGATAAATCATTGAAAAAATTAATAGAAATGTAGATAGCCATATATTTTTAGAAGAACTATGTATAAGCTATTTTATTTTATCCAAAATGTAAAAAAATGTTGTTCTCAGGTTGGGAGGTGGAAAGTACATTTATAAGCTGAGTTTGAAAGGTTTATTGAGTTTTATTTTAAAATGGAATCAGAAATGTTTTTTTAAGGGTTTTGATGGTTTTATTAGTATTTTGTCACTTTTATTAGGAACTCTGCCAAACTGTTTATCATAGATGACAGCCCTGCCTACCAACATATTTCATTGTATAAGTTCAGAGAATAGTTTTTACCCTTCTCCTAATGCAGTTTTCTTATGTCCCGTGATTTTATTTTCTGTTTCAGCTATAACTTTCCATGCAGTAAAAACCCTGGATATTTGCCTGGAAATATTATGTCAAAAAGATACTAGGGCACAGTTGATTTTTCTTTCATGCAGCAGTATTGACATAACCTGCTTGATTGATAGGTTGATATTTATCCTTGACTTAGATGGATACCTATGAGGGAGTCAGATTTTCAGGAAAAAAATGGCAATTAAGAGCTTTTGACTTGGAATCCTATCACTGCAAGAGTAAAATAATCTATCTTGGCATTTTAGGAGTAGAGGGAAAAGTGAAGTGAAGGAAACCTGCATTGATTTGATTAAACCATCTTGTACTGATTGACAAAGATAATTTAATAATATATTCTTTATCTTTTCCCCTATATATGATTATTTTTTTCTTGTTTGGAATGCAAATCTATACTAGTATTTTCATAGTCACCATTAGTATGAATAATTTTCTTTCCAATTTTGTTAACAGTTCAAAATCAGATGTTTTCAAATGTTCTCTAGAAGTTGTAATACTGAAATAGGAGAATTTCTCAGGTAAGTTCAGTACTGGAATATTGCGTTTTGGAAAAGGAGCTTAGAGAAATCATTATTCCTACTTCAAAAACAGCATCCTATTTCTTAATTTCTTTAAAAAAAAGACACATCATAACTGAAGCTGCTTTGATCTTGGCACTCAGATCATTCATTATCTTGTTAATGCTGTAAGTATGTTGTAACAGTTTTTGCCAAAAAACATGGTGTGCTTGAAATATTTGCAGTATTCTAAGTTGTTTGCCTTTTTCTAGCCTATTTGGCAAATATTGCCAATGAATGCAGTTTTTGAAGCATTTTTGTGTGAGAATTTCTCTGAATATAATGTATTTTGGACACAATTTCCAGATGTCATATTTTTAATATTGTATTTTCCTCCCATGTACTAACCAATCTACCAGTCTCTTTGAAATCCTGTTTACATGCTGCATCATTTGTTGGTTGACTATCCATTATTGCTGATGAACTGGGAACATATTCCCAAGGGAAGAAATTTCATCCTTATGCAAATATCACCCTTATGTTTTTCTCATCTGTTCTGATTACTGTGGTGGGTGTTGTTTTTGCATGTGCCTCTGAACTACTATTAGAGCGCTATTTGATTTGTTTTTATACACTTTGTCTCTTGCACTTTAAGTAATTATAAAAACAACCCATTCCCCCAAATTCTAGACTAAATGGTACTTACCTGTCTTAAGAATTCATTAGGCAAATATCCCATTCTAATATTGTTGATGATTCAGATGTTGTCCATTGTTGAAACTGATGTAAAATCTCATTACAAGAAAAAACAAACCAGATGTCTTTGGGGGACTTGAAATCTTATCCTTGAGTTTTAATAGAAGAGTTGTTTGGCAGCTGGTTTTCTTCTGTACTTCTCCAGTTCGTGTGAACACTCAGGTGATTGTGTGGTTAAAAAGGCTGACTAATTTTGTTGCTAACTTGGTGAGTGATGATGTATCACGACTCTTTTCCAACGTTTTTTTTTTAACTTACCAATGGAATCATTTTTGGAATGCTTGTCATTGATAGAAATGTACAATCAGGTGTGGACTTTCTCTGAAAACACCACTCATTATTACAGGTTTTGTACGGATTGATGTAAAACACTGCATGTTTTCACAGCAGGTTTTTTATTCATTGTAAGAAAATCGTTGTTGGCTTTATGAGAACTCCACTATTAGCCTGAAAATTTTGATTGAATGATTTTTTTTCATTAGAAATATTAGTGGACCATTGGCTTTAATTATGATAGTGTATTTTTTTCCTGGAAATTGTAGAACGTTCATTAGGATTAAATGTATTAGGATTAAAAGACATTAGGGCAAGTGTCAAGCAAATTCAGATATGTTTAAACCCCATGATTTTAGTCAGAGGATCTTTTTAAATTTGCCATGGAAATCACTGCAATATAAAAGTGCTTAAATTTTGCTAGAGCATTGCTTAGCTTTTTTATATTGCTGCCAGAAAGCATTTAATAATATGTATCTGGAACAGAAGGATGTAAAAATCAAACATAGGCTCTGGTGCATATTACTGTAATTTCTTATTTTCTGTTGAAAAGCTGAATCTGTTTGAGTATGACAATATTTCTATTGCTCAATAAATTTCAAAGTGATTTTTTGCTGTGTTAATTGTTGTCAGTATTTCCCCACTGTTGAGCAGTTGTACTGTAAATAAACACCTGCTCCTTTGATCAGAGGTATTTAACTTGATAACTAGCTGTGATTTTTGCAGTCAGACATTCAGATGCAATCAAATGGTTTTTGTCTTTTGCATTTTTAAGTGTATTGTTTTTTTAAAAAATAGCATAATTTTAGGTTTAAGACTGTTTCTATGCATGGTCAGTTCTAAAAATGCTTATTTAGCAATTCTGTGGAAGGCAGAATTAGTTTTGTAGATTTGAAAGATTTGGGGCAAGGGAAGTTTATAGTTAACCAACCTGTCTTATGTATGATGTCTTCAGGCAATTCGTTCAGATGAGCTTGAGTTATATTTTCCTTTTTAGAAGCAATACTCAAGTTGTCTAAGAATCTGCTAGGTTGGGTGTGAGTAATCCCTCTTAGATAATGCATAGTTTTAACCCTTTGTGTAGTTTGAAACATAAACTGGAAACTTGACATGATAGATGAAAAATGCCCTTTATATTAGATGATGCAGTTATTATATGGATAATATTTAAAATGTCTCCATCAGGAGTACGTCTACTGAGATTGAGTAGTAGAAATTTGTAGTATACTCATAACCTTTTTTTTATTGATGCTAACTCAGTATGGCTTCCAGAGGGTCTGCTGTTGCTGATGAAACTTTAATAGTGAATTCCTGGCTTATCTCATGATGACTCTACTATTTTGAAACAAATCAAAGCTAATGGTTTGAAATAAAAAGCAGATACCTATGTTTCTCTAAGAAAAGCATAAATCTGATATTTTAAGCCTTTTTCCTCCAAACATAGCATTCCCATATAACATTCAGAAAGATTTATTGGTAAGGAGGTATGCATAGGATTATACTTTTAAGAGTCTCCAGCTCCATGATTCCCATCTTTGACCCACTGGTCTTCACTGATTGATTAGTACACACTATTACGTCACAGAGTTCCATACAAGAAAGAATTCTGAAACTCCTTGGGTGAAGTAATATGTCATAAAAAAAAAATCAACCCATAGTTGATCAGTCTCAAGAAGAGACCTACTTATTAATCTACAACACGCATGTCTCTTTCTGAAATTTGATACAAATGAGCTGTTTTTCTTACTTAGGAGCAAGAAAACTCATGTTATTAGAAGAATAAGGTAATCCAACCATCTGACAAATGAAAAAGTATGTGCATATATGTGTTTAAGAATACACGTCATGAGTTGAATTTGGAGTTAATTATACTTCCTGCTGAGACCTATGAAGTCGGTGAGATTTTAGGTAGTTTAGTAATAAGCACGGTTAAATATTTATCCAGCATAGTCATTAACATTTAATCTCGCAAAGCTACCTTTTTATATTAGAGACATATATAATTGATTTATTTTTATGCTGAAAGAATACCTTGAATTGGGACTGAGTTCAGGCTTAGCGATGATGAAGGTAATTTCCCGAAGCAGAAAGAGCTTTGACAAGATTGGGATTCTCTGTTCAGTCTTTTTTGGGTTCTATTTAAAAGTGACTTAACAGTTTTGACTTTTGGATAGTTTTCTAGAAGCAGAATTTTCTGTAGTTTTGAATATCTAGAATTAGGTTTCCTGGAGGTAGATTGAACTCAAAGCTGGTTCACACAAGTAGAATGTAATAGGGTCGAAGAAGAAGAAAACAGGATGTGTGTCTATATAAAATTAAACCCATCACCTTCAGCAATTTTGTAGTTGCTTAAAATTTGGAGTGGGGTTTTGATTTCATTCTGAAAATAAATACGAGTATCCCAATTAGGCTACCTTTCCTTGTTTTCTTATTGAATTCTACCCCTCTGAAGCCACCATAACTACAAATATATTCAAATGAAGTATTTGAAATGGTACCAAATAATGTCATTTTAAATGATAAGAAATCATAGGAAAGGAGCGTTCCTGTGCCTTTAAAACAAGCCTGCAAGTTAAGCTTTTCATATCTTGCTAGTGTACCACTAGAGCTAAGAATGATACAGGGTTTGTTGTACAGTTATTAAAATATCTGAAGGCAGAAAGATGTGCCATGATCGTACTGCAGTTATAGGTCAGACAACAGACCAAGTGTAACTCCAAAAACACTTAACTGAAGGATATGATCATACGGACTTGTCTGAGTCTATTGTCTCTTAATTGCAGTTAACATTTGTGATATGGTTGCAGCTAAGCATTGTAAAAAAAAAACATGGCCTTATTAAAGAAATGGTTAAGAAAGATGAGAATCAAAATAGCAAGAGGATGTAAAGCTTGAAGAGAAATTGATCTCTCCAGACTTCTGTATTGGAACCACTGGTTCTTAATTTCATAAATAATCTGAAGTTAGATTTGACAGCGATTGCTGAGAATACCAAATTCTTTAGTGTTTTTCTCGAACAAACAGTACAAAAAATACCCAAAACACAACCCCGAACAGCAAAGCATTCCAAAAAGCTTTTTCCAAATGGGCACTGAAATAGCACATTCCATTAAATGTAGGCAACTTTACAGCAATGCACACGTACATACACACACACACATACATTCCAACTGCACATACATTTGAGCTGATGACTAATAAGGAAAGATATCTTAGGGTTGTGATAGCTCACTGAAAATCTTGGCAGTTTGCAGTTTTCATCAAAAGAGCCAATTCTGTGTTGGTGGTGGAACTGCCAGTGTCATAATGCTTTTTACAAATTTATGGTGTAACCACTGGGCACAGTTCTGGATAATGCACTGGAAATAATGTTTGGGTCCTTGTCTGAAATAGTTTACCCCTATTTCAGAATTAGCTATTTTTTAATAACTTTTTTCTTTAATCTGGCATTCTTCTGTTCTTGCTTTGCTTCTCTTTCCTACAGTAGCCTGACAGATGAATGGAAGAGCTATATTGAATATATATTCTACAGGTATATTTTGTACTGCTGGAAGCGTGTTGGCTTTATTTGACGAGAATCATACTGTATCGCTTATTTTATATTGTACTTCTAGATGGCATTCAGATGTGTCAAGATTTTGAGATGTAGAGAGAGGGAAGATGCATTTATAAAGGCTGATGTTCTGATAACATGCTCAGAACCAAACTAGAAAGTGGTTCCAGTTGCTGCTTTGTTAAGAGAGTCTTCAGATCTAAGGCCCAAGGGCTGGTATATGGTCAATAGTTGCAAACAAAACCTCCGGTTTAGTAGAAGTAACAGGTGGGAGTTGCAGAAATGAATACAGTACTTGTCTGTGGAGAAGTACGCTTTATTTAATTCATAGTGACTTTCTTCAAGTAAGCACACTGGTTTGTGAATTCACTCGTTAATAGTGAAGTCCTCATTCACAATTTCCGGCTTTGATTTGCTTTTATAGAATTGAAAACATTTGCATGGAATGGTATATGAAACATAAAATACAGGACAGTAAAAATGCATTCAGGTCATGTATTTTTTTCATAACATTCATAATGTGTAGAAATAAAAGGTGTTTAATTATTATTGACACATCTTTTTGAAGTAACACATAATTCTACTTGATTAAATGTGTATCTTGCTTTAGTGTAGTGAGTGATTGAGGAAATAAAAGTGCTACACCTTTTCATTGACTGGTGATTTAAATCCATGTTTACAAGAATACTCCAAATTTATACTGCCAAGGAGCAGTTAGCTTTTGTTTCCTTATGAACTGAGTTTGTGGATGTTTTTTATTCAGTGCAGCAGTTGGAAATCTTGCAATGCTAATTTCAAGCCTGCTGTTGTTGCAAATAGTGGATCTTTTGTCTGTGACTCCACGGGAACAGGATTAGATCTTCAAATCTTTGTGTTAAGCACTTACGACTAAAAGGCGACTTGCCTTGTATGTCTAACCAATAGGGCATCTCTGCCTGTAGGAACTAATGTGGACCTTCTCTGGTTTTTATCACTTTCTGACCAGAATAATTAATGGAGACTGAAATGAAAAGGTGGGAGATAATGGGCGTTCTGGAATGTATAACATTCTTGTGCTGACATTGTTTACATAAAAAAAGATTACATTTATGAGTTTGTAATCTCTAATGTGCAATTTTGTATATGTTGTGTTAAAAATATGTTTATAAGATACTGTATGTAAAAAATACTTGACGGAGTATTTGATATAAACATCAGAACATTAAAATGTCTTTATATTCATACTAATTTTGTATGTGGTATTCTTTTTAATCTTCCCAAAATGGAAGCACCAAAATTAGCACTAACTGAAAATCACTGTCTTTAGTCCTATGGTGATTCTGGGAAAGAGGGGCTTTGGAACACACAGGAGTGCATATGAAGCCCTGTTCATTGGCTAATTAAAGCAGCTGCCTCTTTCTTCAATCTCATTTGGGTATTTCCAAGCTGGCCCCGCTCTCTGCCTGCTGGTATATACACAACTATTTCATTTTGCTGGGAGGGGAGGGGGAAATTAGAGTGGCTGTGAATGCATATGCATACATTCATGTATGAGCAGTGTATGGAACAGCTGCACACGTTGAGAAAAAGTTGCCTTAATGAGCCAAAGATAAATGCTTCTTATATATTATACATTGCAGAAAACTCCCGTTAAAGGGTTTGGCACAAACCTAACTGCCAAGGTAAAATGTACATATGTTGCCAATTTAGAGATCATCATCTAAGCATGCGAGTTTGACTAACTTTAAAGAGAGAATTATGGATATTGGGTACTTTAAAGCGAGAATTATGGATACTGTGTACCTTTCTGAAATGAAAATACATAAATACCTCTATAGATGTTTTTGTGATCAGAAGCCTATTCATAAAATTTTGGGAGAAAAATGAACATTGAAACAAATTAAAGTAGCTTGACATTTATACATAAATCTATATGAATAGTAATTACTATTAATCACTGCCTCCTGTGTTAAAAAATACCTTATGTATTTGTTAGATTTGTGCTCTAGTTGATCCATCCAACCAGTGCCAGGCCTCCTTCAGTGTTCAGCCATGTAACATACTCTCTTGACTTAATTTCTTGTGTATATTTAGATCTTATTTTCACCCAAGGATACCACTCTGTGCTAAAGGGTTTCTATATACACATACACATACACCTATACATACACATTGAGAGAGACAGACAAGCAAAGACAGATTAGGAAATTTTGAGTTTGGTTCTTCTGTTCACTACAAGCAGGGAAACAACCTGTATATTCCAAGTGATGTAGAAGTTCCAGTGGAAAAAAATGGAATTTAATAGCCATCTGGTTGTATTTCTTTGTTATTGATCCCCGAATGTTTCTAATTTCTGGACGGATGACTCTAAATCTGAATCTTAACTAGAGTTAACTTTTTAGTTTTTAATTTCACCTGTATTATTTTTATAAATAACTCAAGGCGGAAAACATACCTAATACTTCTTCCTCCCCTTATGTTCCCCATAACAACAATATTGTGAGGTAGGATGGATTGAGAGACAGTGAAGTGTCCAAAGCCACCCAGCTGGCTTTCATACCTAAGGCAGGACTAGAACTCATAGTTTCTTGGTTTCTAGGCTGATGGTGCCTTCACCATTAGACCAACTGGCTCTATTGATTTAAAATGACTTTGATCTAGTGAAAATGGAATTCTAGCCATTTCTAGTGCATAGTTAAAATGATTAAATCATGAAGTGCATAACATTCACTAGTGTAGGTCTAATAGTTTTCTAGGCAGTGCTGAAAAATTGAATTAAATGCTCAGCCTATCTTCTAAACTAAAATATACTCAACCATTAGAGAGGAAGCAAAGATACTTAAGCTCATGAAATTGCTGTTGACCATTAGACTGAGCGAAAAAAGGCATATCGCAGGAGAGAGGGAACTTGTATATGCAAACTGATACAAAAATCCCAAAAGATCCCTTGGATAACCTTATCAAAGACTATTTAAGAGCAAAATAACCAATTAAAAAAATAAGCCCAATATACAATACTAGTTGTTTTCTGATGTGCTGCACTATTAGTAGTTCATTTGAGAAGTGCCAATATCCTTACAAGCTGCAATGTTGTCAACATCTGGCACCTGTACTATGAAATACTCTATTGTTTTTGCTTGTAACCCATTCAGGATAATAATACACAAGATGGGTGGCTGTATAAATCTTTGAAATAAATAAATGCATCCAACTTAATTATGTAAAGTTGGATCGCTTGCACAATGACATCATGATATATGCCATCATTTTAGACCACTGCAGAGGACCATAGCAGAATGTATACTTAGGACAATTGTTTCATTTTGCTATTCCGTAGTAAATTTGGCCTTGACATATTCTCTTAGAAAATCCAGAGAATATTCTGGAATCCTTCAGTTCCTGTATGTTACCAAGCATAGAGCCTGCTAATCAATTCACATCCCTATAGGCAGGTGAGAGGTCATCAGTCCATATTTCACCAAAGTGGTTAGACAATAGGATGATAAAGAAGGAGAATTCTACTTGGAGACATCTTATTCACACATTCGCTCAAGCACAAATTAATTGTACTCTACCTTACATGTACAAAATTGTTAATACATAGAGATAGCATGTGTAGTTGTTATGTAAACCATGAAGTCCTGGGCCAGCACTGCCAAAGCATGGAAGATGAAGCTCCAAAGACCATATTTGGTTCTCCAACACACTGTTGCTTTTGACAGTTTGGATAAGATATGGGCCATGGGATAGGTAGAATACAATAACAAACTTAATGTCTCTCTGGTCAGGTGCAAACAAATGCAAATCCAGATTAGATGGGTTTATGGGGGGAAAACAAAGGTGTCTATTGACCACAACCACAATGTATGAAACCTGCCTAATTCTCTAATCCGCATTGGTTTACTACCAAATGCGCAGACAGGTAGAGCTAGATCAAACTCATCAGCCTAGTTTTCCTTAATGTATAATTAAATCATAGATGACTGATGCTTTAATCTGAACTGACATTGACATTCATCAACAATGCCACTAGGCTACAGAATTGGCTGTCCCCTGTTTCTGTACATACCCAGTCCAATGCATAATCCATCTCTTTTCTTTCAGTCCATCTATTTTCTTTCCTGTTGCCATTTGAAGTATAGTGTCTATATCCCTTGCTATATCCCAGATTCACTACTGAGAGCCACACTTTAAACTGCAAAAATACATTCACTCACAATTCACAGGCAAAGGACTCTGTTTCTTAACTCATCTGAACTAATTTGCAAGATCATATTTAAAAACTTGCCTTCTCATCCCACTGATCTGTTCTAGGATCTTCCAGGTGCTCAGTCAGGCTATTAGCAGAGAAATCTTATTTCCAAACCTGTATCTTCTTTTCAATTGGGAAAGAAGAGAAGTGGCTGCAAAATATAGCCAGTATCCAGTTCTGCATTTTTCAGGATCTTCACAAGTACTTTGGGGGAGAAGGGGCGGGTTCAGGGCAACAGCCCTGTTTCATTGTTCAAACTCCGTAGCCAAATATGTTACCTTGGGTGGATTGATATTAGATATGTCTTGTAAAATGGGACCAAGAATACTTCCATGATATGTTCTGTTCAAGTCTGTGCAATTTTGTAGTAAAGATAGGGCTGTCCTTTTTCCCTGAAAATTTAGCACTTGTAGTTTAGTTTAGTTTAGTTTAGTTTAGTTTAGTTTAGTTTAGTTTAGTTTAGTTTTTATTATCCTGTACCATCTGCCAGATGGTAATAGTTCAAAAAAGGATGCCCAGAATGAGATGGATCTTTAAGAATGTTTTGAAGTTTCTTAAGGCAGTGGGAGCTATAAAGCTCTTCCAAAGAGGGGAGAGGGCAACCAATGATCCTCTGGGCAATGACGTTGACCCTCTGGAGTGCTGTCCTATCTGCCACTGTGCAATTGGCAAACCATACACAGGTGCAGTAAGTTAAAATACTCTCTATGGTGCAGCGGTAGAAGGTCACCAGCAGTTTTTCATTCAGTTGTTTCCTGAGAAATCTCTTTCATTTCTATTCCCTCAAAAAGTAACTTGAAATTGACCCTTAGTTATCAGTTAACTCAGGGTGAAATTCACTTACCTTCCCTACTGGTTCGCAAATGTGTGCTCACCGTCATCCACCCATGCACAAAGACTTTTGCGCATGCGCAGAGGCTGGAAATCATCACAAAAAAGGGACATCATGATGTCCGCACAGATGGGCAGAGCCCCCCACAGGTTTACTACTGGTTCGCCCAAGCCGGATAGAACCAGCTGAATTTCACCCCTGAGTTAACTCAAAATTCAGTGAGGACATATTAGTTCTTCCATGTTAACATTCTTTCTCTCTAGCCAATCAATAGGTAAGTTCAAAAAATGTAATCCAATAAATACTTTCATCCCTAAATTATCAGAAGCTAAGGAGCATAATAACATTTTCACCTTCACTGCACACAAAAAAATTACTTCACAAAAATGGTCTTTCCTGAAAATTCTGGAAGATTAAGTCTACATATCTAGAAAGTAGTAAGTTTGGAAAGCATTGTTTTAATATAATGTGATGTATTTACTTTACTGAAATCACTAAATTTCCTTTCAAGAAACTTGTTCAAGGTCAAAAATTTCATATAATACCAATTATCTAGATAACTGTGGATAAGTGAGAGATATAAACATTGATGCCTAGTCAGTAATGCATCTCCATCTCAGTTGGGGAACTCCGAGAGTTGCTTGCCTTTAAGAAGATCTAGAGCTTTGATTTGGGCCATTTGAAACAACTTTGGTCTCTTGTTCCCCTGAGCACCCAGCGGCAACGCCTCCAGGAACCATTTTTTTTTCTTTCTTTTTGTGGTCC
>JANHFK010005949.1:316436-334728 GCA_036250565.1 Sibynophis collaris
CTGAATCCCCATTAAAAGGTCGCAGAGAGTTCAGGCGTTAGTGTAGAGTCATTTTCTCACCTCTCCCTGGCAGCTGTCGCTTAATCCTCGTTTTCCCTTCCAAGATGCATCGGCGAAGATGCGTTGGCGTACCACGCGTTGCTGTGTGTCCTTTGGAGCCTGGGGCGAGGCTAGAAGTCCCCCCTCGGCTGCCGCCGATTCAGGGGCTCTAGCAAGCCGCCCTTTCAGCAGGTACCCCCTCCAAGGGTACCCTGGCTCAATACGAGCCCACCAAAAGATCAAAAAGCCGAACTCCGGGGCTGGAGCTTGCCCCGGCACGTCCGTCCGCTTCGGCAACAGGAAGTCATCTTGAAATTGAGTATTTTTATAACATTAGATCAGTTGTACCTTGTGGTAAAATGATTATGTTGTTCATAATTCCTATAAAGCTAAAATTGATATATTTCTGGATGTTCTGTAGACTCTGTAAACTTAAGCAACTCTAAAAAACTTGCCAAAGATACACTGTCTCAGTAATGTAACACAACTTCTGCATACAAAAGATATTAGATTCAGTCTGGCAGTCACCTGCTTAGACCTTTTCCTGTCCAAGACCCTAGAAAACTGCACTAATCAGAACAGATGGTTCTGGAGTAGATGAACAAATATTCAACTTCTTGTGTTCCTATTTGGAGTTACCTTCTTAGCATGTGATTCTTGCTTTTGCAGGTTATTCGTACTTTAGATCCCAAACAGAACCAAGGTTCAGGACCTGAAATTCAGGCACTGAAGAATCAACTGCAGGAACGTGAGAGGATGTTCCATTCCTTAGAGGTAATTTCCTATGAAATCTTGTGCATATTTAAACCAAATTAAACCCCACTCAAAATCAGTAGGTCTTATCTCGAGTAAAAGCACACACAATTGAGTCTTCTTGGCAATTATATTAAGCACATGAAAGGCAACCATTATGCTTTTTTATCCTGAGCTGTTAATCTGAAATATGAGCTTCCATGATGAAAATTAATAACCGTATACAATTTCATGAATAATTTAAAATACCACAGTTTGCCACCATTCCACACAATAGAAATAAAAATACAGACTTGAGCGCTGAGCACAGTATAAACCATTATAGTATGCATGTGAAATCATGAGAAATACTTTTTCCCCCAATAGAAAGAATATGAAAAGACAAAGAGTCAAAGAGAAATGGAGGAGAGATACATTGTCAGTGCCTGGTACAATATGGTAAGTAGAGTTCACATTGTAAAATAAGAATACCAGCAAAGATTAATGAATTGCTTAGCTTCTGTAGTATGTTTTTCAGAACTAAATTGACATTCAGATTTCAAAGGTGATGTGTCCCCTGGTATCTTAATTGTCTGAAGAACGTTGTTCCCTTTATAATACTCAGCTTTGAAACCTTGAACTTTTGAAACTTCAACCTGCATTGTAGCTTCAGTTTTGAGGCTTCAACGCAGCCTCAAGGTTTTAAGGAACGCAAAGGAACGTATTGTTTATATATTGATACAGTTCAGCCCTGATCCTGTGTAACTGCCTCCCCAGCAGTTTCATGGAGTTGGCATAGAAAATGAAAATGAATACCGAGGAATCCTTTGATGTTGTAGTCTCAGAAGAGAGGTCCACTTTTGGAAGCAACCAAAGAGAACTGTTTGTAAGAGGGCGCCCAATTTAGAATCAGAAAATCAGAAACAACCATGATTGATATACAGAACCTTCAAGCGGACCAGGAGGGTTATATTTCCAGGTCTGTTTTTTAACATAAGGGAGCTTCCTCAGGATGACCAAAACATTCCCTCTTCTGAAAGAGGGATGAAGTGTGTCTAAGACCATTTGCTTAATCCAAGAAAACCTGGATTTCTTTTATTGGAAACAGTTCAGTGGAGTGACTTAATAGGTTTGGCAAAGAAATAGGGCAGCCCGGTTGGCTTCCCACACTAAAACTACATGCCTTTTCTTTTAATGTCTTTCTCTCTATAGGGGATGACTCTTCATAAAAAAGCAGTAGAAGACAGACTTGCTAGTACTGGTTCAGGACAGTCTTTCCTAGCTAGGCAAAGGCAAGCCACCAGCACAAGGAGAGCTTATCCAGGCCATGTCCAGCCAGCCACAGCAAGGTAGAGAGAGTCCTTGCCTTGCCTTTTGAATGGAAGCCATCCTGGAATCAAGACCTACTTCTGTTATAAGTGACTGTATTTCAGGAAACCTTAGCCAGCATTCTTTCAGTATTGTCTCTTCATGTCTCATTTCCAGAAGAGAACTTTTCTTTTTAACTTTCTTCTTTTCTGGAGTCTTCCTTTTGTCTTTTAATGTGCCAAAATGTTGAAAAACACCCAATGGAGGGTATTAATGGAATTTCCTCATACCCCTTTTCATATGCAATTGTCATCTCTTAACAAAAACCCTATAATGGATGAAAACAAATTTCACTTGTCCCCTGGCTAAACGGGATTGCGTTGTTCCCATGGCTACTGGTGCATTGAAAGAAATATGCCTCTTTTTCACACTAATTTGATCTGTTTGAATTGGGTAATGCAATTTGCAACTGTGCTACGTAGAAAGATGTGTAACATTACTTGCAAAGATTAGATAGACATGCTGGCAGAAGTTGTAAGAACCTGATGAGACATGTTCATGAAATTATCTTATGCTGCTGTTACTTCATTTCCTTTGGTTTCATCTGATTGATTGTTTAAATGCTGCTTTAAAAAAAAATGCCCTCCATTACTGAGGAGTGTTTTTGATAGGTCAATAAGAAGGATAAACCCATTTGACATTGGCACTGATGTCTTCGGGTAGTTAAGATCATTCTAAAATGTAAACTTGCTAACCTGTTGTGCTAAGTGAGATTTCATGCCTGTGCAATTATGAATCTATCAGAAGCAGGGTTAGTGTTTCTCTGATTCTGCAGGTTATGAATTCTGGATTCTGAGCTACCGCACCCTTCTCAAATATTTGGGATTAACTCAAGTTAAACTGTTCCATATAGATGGAGGTTTTGTTGAAGACTTCAGTAGAGATTTTTTTTTTGCTGTATGTTTTTCTAAACATAAGCTTATGTTGACTTCTTAAGAATATTTCAAGAGCCTTGGCTCTTTGGGTCAAAGGTAAGGTAACAACCCTGTTTTTCATTCTGAACTGAATGGATCTGGATTTTATCACCATATTTATTTAGGTGTGGATATTATTCCCCTCATTTTTGTTCATATAGTCATACTGTGCACAATAATTTTCTGACTTAAAGATACTTGTTTTTAACTCATTGCCATCTAAGCACATGAAAGGAGTTTTTAAAAACCACTCATGTAAAGGTGATAAAAATAAGATGTGATGCCATTGGTCCTTCTGTAGTATGGTTCCAGTATTTGATAAAGTAGGCCAGATGTTGTCCCTGCTGCAGAGAAATCATTTAATAATCAGTGTATGGCTAATACCTTTGGTAGGTTTTTACACCTATAAGCAAATTTATTAGGTAATCATCATGGTTTTTGTGCTGATGCAAAAAAATCAGATTTTGTTGATTAAACTTATTTTGATAAAGCCTATACAGTACTTACTCTTTCGAGAGTTAACTTGTTCAAGTTATATAGAACGTCTAACATTCTTAATTGGCTACTTCTGTGCTTTTTATATAAAAGCAGAACAAAACTCATGTCTGAAGATGTTTTTTCTGCCAACTATTATGGTAATCTAATGAAACCTGATTATTTAGTCTTACCTGAAAAAAACATTGAATGTAATTTTTCATAAACAGATCTATCTTCTCTTCTTTTTCAACTTTCAGTCTCTTCAATAGCTCTCTTTTCTGACTAGTTATTATTGAGGTTTTTGATCAGCTTTATTTCATGTTTTTAAATTAGGCTTTTATATTTCTCACCTTTCCTGAAAGCACCTTGAATTTATTTCTCCAGTCTGGCTAGTTCAGATCTACTTGCGCAGAAGTGATAAATATGTCCAATGCAAAGTCTAATTTTTTTAAACTTCAAGGCTTCGTAATTTAAATATTTCATTGATTTTGATGCCTAGACACACATTTCTGTTAAAACAATGAAAGTCAAATATATCAAGAAAGCCAAAGAAAGTTAGTGGTCGGTATTTCCTACTGAAACAAGTGGGATATTAGTTGCATCTAAATAAATATACAGTGTCCTTAATTTATGGAGAAGTCATGTATGGCTATGTAATTTGTTGAATTCAGGAGCTGTGTAATTTGTTGCTATATGCAGGCTTTCTGGCTAAGTTAATTTAAAGAAAAAATCATGTAGGATCTTCAAACTTGTCTACACTTTTTGTTTGAAACATTTCTTATAACACTATTAGCAACATCAAGCTTTTTAAAGAGTTTCAAAAACTCTCTGATAAAGCTATGTTAAAAGTTGGATTCTATTTAGTTATACCATTGTTTCTAGAATTTTATAATTAGGTATTTTTTTCCCGTTGCAAGTTTTTTTTCCTTCTTTCATACTTGTATGTCTCCTAAACAGGACATGGCTAAGATATATCTATTGTGTTTTTTCTCCTATTAATCGTGATCTTTAATGTATGAAATGATCAGTTAAATCTTAATTCCAATTAGATACTGAAAACTTAAGGAATTATAGGAAATGAATGCTGGTAACTTGCTAGCACACCAAATATTTAATATTTCCTACTTCATTCTCGAATGTATCTTTAGGATAGGCATATCAGGTTGAGAAAATTAACCATTACTTAGCCATTAAAATACACCAGAGGGACATATTTCATTTCAATAGTGGGTTATGAGCACAATAAACATTGTCCATATTTCTGGGAAAGGAATGAATTCTTTGTTATATAATTTAGCTGAATTTACATGGATGGAAAACTGTAGGCTGCGGCTTCATTATTAAGACACTTGACAGTGGGTTGCTCACCTCCATTATCCTTGTATTACAGAAGCAGCAAGAGACATTGCTCCTTAGCCAGGATATTTTTTTCAGTCTTACGTTTTTTTTGCATAAAAGTTACAGACAGTCTTTACCTTATAATGAGCTTCAGGCCATCTACATGGTAATCCTGGCCTCATGTACCGATGTCTGAAGCTGCCTTTTAGTCTAGAAAACTAATTAGACTTTCAGTTTGGATTCTGAAAATCTGAAGCTGGAATATAATTCAAGATGGGCTATTTTCGTGTGTGAAAATATACCTAATTAGTTCAGCATTATTATTATTTTTTCCTCAAATAATTGCCCAGTTTGAGCTGGGTTTTCAGAAGACATTAGGGCAACTAGAGAACTGAATGCAATCAGGGAAAAGCAGATTTGGTTAAACTGCAAGAGGCATAATATAAGAGAAGCTGTGGTAAGTTTTTGTGCAAAATGATTTAACAATTTCAAGTGATCAGCTGTTTTACGTTACATTTGACATGTTAAAAAGCTTCATTGTTATATACAGCAAAGTCTCCTATATAAATAGCCTATATGAGCTCATATATGCAACCAGGCAAGGAACTGCTAGATAGAATTTCCTTCCTTTCTTTTGGTATATTGTCTGGTACAGATACGCCCAAAGGATCACACCATTGTGGATTTTCTGAGGGCCGATAAATTCTGTAGACACTTTTTTGCAAAGATATCTTCACATCTTAGGCTGCATTCACTGATATTATTAATCTATATTTTATCGTCTTAAGCCAACTATGTAGTAACAGTCGTCCCAAAATTTGCTAGAAAATAAGGGCTGTTCGATACATTGGATCTCTTTTTTTCCCCAGACTGTTCTAAGTTAGCCAAATTTTTCCTTAGTTAATATCAAATAGCATATCATTTCTGGGCATCTGCTTTTTTTTTTTTTTTTTTTAAGAGTGGAGTTCATTTGCAAGGAGAAATATAGAGAGAGATAACCATATCATCTCCCACTTTCCCACCTAGCAAAACGTTGAAGCTCTAAAAGAAAAGATGGGTAGATGGCCAAACTCCTATAGCACACATTATGTTAGCATTCATTGGCAGTGCTATTGGACGACTTCCGTTCTTCCTGTTAACAGTATTAACATACAGACCTCTTGCAATACACACCTTTAGACTGAAATACGTTTTATAAATGCACCTTTATTTACTAGTATGATTTTAAAAGTGCACTAATGTTCAATACTATACATATATATATATATATATATATACCAGAACAATTTTGTTGTTGTTGTTGTTGTTGTTGTTGTTGTTGGAGAAAATGGATAGGAAGGGTTGCCAATTCCTTTCCAGCTTTTAATTTAATACCCAAGCCTTGTCACTCAATATATGCAATATTGTATGTACTGAGGCTGCTTACTGTCTTAATACATATAGATCCATTTTTGTTTTTATGCGTCTCCTTCAGCAGATTTGTTACCCTTCCTTTTTTTCTATCCATTTATACATGCACAAGCAGCTCTGGAAAGGAATGTAGAGAGCAGGAACATTTTTTTTAAAAAAACTGTGCCTTTCCTGCATTTCAGTGTTTATGTGATAGAACTTTCTCTGATTGTTCTTTGGGTTGAGTGTATTTATCTTAAGATCTCTATCCTTCATCTATGTTACCTTCCCTTTGGATTGCACTAATGTGTCTTTCTTTATGTTATGAAATATTGCTGTTATTCATGTAGACTATGTTGACAGTTGGAATGCATTGTGCTGCCTTTAAAAAATTTAAAGCTGCTTTTTTTTCATACTCTTGTAAGTATCGGCTTGTTCTGCTGTAGATTTCATTTATATTGAGGCAGATGTAGGAAACACGGCACTACGGGAGAAAACCTGAGGGAATATTGCCTAGCGATTATATTTGTATCGCTGCTTTTATCATCTCGTGGTTAGAAATGAAGCTTTTGGAAGAGTTGGTCAGTTTTATGGGAGATGGAAGAGAAGAAGTCAGCCTCACTCCCATTAAGCCTCATTGCAGGAGCAACTGCATCTGGAACAAGTTTACAATTTGATCTACAATTGTAGATTGTAGATCAAATTGTACAATTTTAAAGCCATTTTTAAGCCAGTCTCCCTACGTGTTCTAAGTGAAAACGAAGGAGTGCTTAGTATTGAGTGGTTTCAATAGGCGTCTGTTTGTATTGTGAAACTTGACAGGATCTTTCCATCTGCAGGGGGAAAGATGTAGAGACAAAACTTAGAATGGGGTAGCTTGGACCATGGCTGAAGAGAGATCTTTGGCAGTTCTAGTCCAGTTACCATTTCAGATAAATTGATTGTGTCCTACATTAACATTCAGCATGGTACTGAGTAGTAAGGATACCTCTGGCTAACCCTACTAGTCAGACTGGGGCAAAACTTAATAGTGGCTCAACAGTGAGGGGCTGGGAAAGTGAGGCAAAAATGGAATATTTGTCCTCCAGCAACTTCAGACTCTGAAGTGGAGTCAATTCCTGGTTGTGTTGGTTCATTTGGGGGGTGGGGGCTATGGTTTATGACACGATTTTTCTTTCAGAGAAAGTTTACTGCTGGAATTACTGAGTTGTTGCAGGTACATAGACAATACTAGGAAAAGATGCTTGGCTGGACCTGGCAGTTGAGAAGTCAGTTCTGGAAATTTGGCTTTCAACATTGTCAGTCTTCTGAGTTGTTTTGGTAGCAGTGCCATAAAAATGAAATTATCATTGTCTCACAATAGAGTGGCCTTCCTTATTTAGATACCTCCAATTACAAAACCATATGTCCTGCTACCTTGGTTCCCCTGCGTATTCTTGTCTGTACTGTATTAGCTCCTATGAAGGACTTGCTTTGTAGTTGTTTGATGAGTAGCTTGGTGTTTTGGCCTGATCTTAAAATATGTGCTTGCGGTTGGGAGCTTTTTTAATATCATGCCTAATTTTTTTATTTTTTCCATCTACAGAAATCCTTTAGACCATCAGATAAGGGGAAAGAGTATGAATTTTGCTTTTAACCTCCATTAGGCAACTTTTCCGGTCTACTTGCAATGATTTGAGCTTTCTTTAACATTAATATCATGATGCAGCTGCCACTTTTTGAGATCCTAAGCATGTATTCGACCCATCTCTGTGTTTCAATAACAATTTGTTTGACTGTCCTGAGCTACCAAAATTACTTGTTTGTCACATTGCCAATAAAATGTATTTTTTTTTCTGTAAGAATGAAATTCTAAGATTACTAGATGTTAATTTCCCCCAAAATATGATTTCTCACCATACCGCTATTGTAGTGATTTAAAAAACCTATCTGTATATAAACAAGATAATAATGGTTGTAAGTTCAGATATCTTTTGGGAGGAAGGAGGTTGGGATGTTTCCCCTCGGTCCGGAACATGCTTCCAAGGCTACAAAACCAGTGTACAGTTGTTAAACAAATTGTAAATAAAGGCTTCTATAAAATGTGTGCTGCTTTTTTATTACAAGAGAACATCTATCTTGTCACAACTAGCAGTCTTCTTATTTTTCTTCAGAAGAGTTCTATGAGGAAACTGAGAATCAATTGCCCAGAATTGCTTAGTTTTCAATACGGAATATGAATTCCCATCTTCTTTAAGCCATATATGCCATCCAGTCTACTTCTATCAGGTGTTGTTAGATCCACTTTGCTGTTGTAGTGAACAAAAACAACCCTTAGAACTTACGTACAAGAATCTAAAGCCTACTCATAGAACCTCTTGTAAAAGCAGATTTTTTTTTAAAAAAAGTTATGAAGAAATAATTTATAGGAGCAAAGAAATGAGTGGGCTTATATATTCCCTAGGTTTTCTAATCATTTGGTGCAGCTTTCTTCATAACATTTCCAGGACTCCTCATCTACTTCAATGGTAAGGAATGGAAGTCTCGCTGTGGTATGGGGTAGAAGGAAGCCAGTGATAAGTTTTTTGGAGTGGCAAAGTGTTGGGCTTCACTCACTTTCTCAGTTTCCTTTAAACTAGCCTGCCATAAGCCTTTGCCTTCTTCTCCCAAAGGTGCTTTTCCAAGAGGCAATTGGACTTTCAGGAAGTCCAGTTTCCTCTTGAAAAAGCACCTTTGGGACAACAATGACTTGGATGACTGAGAATCTCCATAGATATTTGCTGTCTTCTGTTGGTGGAATGGAATGCTTCCATGCTGATCATGCCAACACAACTGGAACTTCAGTGTGACTCTCACCATTATCAGTAATGCCTCTAGTCTGGTCCTGCCATTAAGTTTCACAGTTAGGGCAGGTTGAAGACTCCTCACGATGAATGGATGCAAAGGTAACACTTAAAAGGTGACTCAGTATTTTATTACTGTAAAAGTAGGAGTGGACACCAAGACCCCAAATGCTTTCTTCTGTAGCTGAGCCACCTCTGATTATACAGTAAATCTTACTGTGCCACTCTATTTCTGTTGTCTTTCCCAACACTGAATTTGGCAATAACAACATAACCCAACTCCTGGCAGTGACAAAGGGGCTGAATTCGCCAGCCAGCTCTGACAGCAGCCTAGAAAAAACAATAAGAGACAACAAAGTGAATTCTGAGTGTTATCCAGAAGAGGTAATGTCTTGCCAACATTGTCTATTTAACTAGACATCCCAAAGACAGTGAGGAGAAAGCCTATACCCCAGGAGACATCAAATGGGCTCTTTGCAAGATAATTTGGGGGTTGTTATGCTGTCCTTTCTTCATTTCTCCTATTGATTTCTTAAAAGATATATAGGGATGTTTTTAATTTTTTGGGAGTAGAAATATCCTTGGCAACTGAAAATTTGTAGTGGCTAAAGGACGACTGCTATTTTCATCATTTTGCACCTTTAGGTTTTTGAATTTGTTCCATTATACCATATGGATAAAACTTACACAACCCACCATATACAAGTGGTCCTTGACTTACAACCACAATTGAGACTAAAATTGTTTCTAAGTGAGTTTTGCCCCATTTTACGACATTTCTTGCCACAGTTAAGTGAATCACTGTAGTTGACAAGTTAGTAACCTGATTGTTATGTCCGAAGTTTGTAAAAGGTGATCACCTGACCCCAAAACGCTGCAACGGTTGTAATTATATACCAGTTGCCAAGCATCTGAATGTTGATCACATGATCATGGGGATGCTGCAAAGCTGGTAATTCTGAAAAAATATTCACATCACTTTTTTCAGTGCCGTTGTAACTTTGAATAGTCACTAAATGAACTGTTGTAAATTGAGGACTACCTGTACAGGTTTAATCCAACTACTAAATATGAGGGAAGATTAAAATGTTTATAATAGTCGCTATTTACAAAACTTATTTACAAAACTAATTTTTGATTTTAAGTGCTCATTCCAACTCCCTTCTTACCAAATCATTAAATTACCAATGCAAATCCATGTCAAAAAGCACTTTTGTTCCCCCAAAAGCTGGATAGTAATAGAATACAGGGAGGAATGCCTAGGCCAGTCTCTGCTTGATGGGTGCCACAAGGCCTGGACTCTCATCTCCTGTTTCTAATATCAACACGAACACCAGAGTTGCTTTTGGTGAGATGTGAGGTCATACAAATCTGATTAATAAATAAACATGAAGTCTCCGGGTGAGGTATCAGTATGATAGCTTTTCGTCTCCACAGTAGGCTATTTGATGCCATGGAAGAAAGATTGTCAGGTTACACGGGGTGTGATGGGGAATAACAGGCTTCAATGCAAAGATTTTAGGAAAACCTCTCCCCTCCCCAATCTCTGTAAACCTTCCATCTTGAGTTCTGGATGAGGCTGCAGTTACACATGTACCAACTCCTGGACCAGGAGGCCCTGCTTAGTCACACATGCCTTGGTCACTTCCCAATTGGATTACAGCAACTTGCTCTACATGGAGCTGCCTTTAACAGTATTTGAAAGCTTCAGCTGGTGTGAAATACAGTGGTGTGGGAAACTACGGAGGCATCTTTAAAAGTATTTAAATTATTGGAACAGCACTATATGGTCACAAAGTATAGATAAATTTCTTCTCTATTTTCCATACGTATACAGTAAAACATCCAAAGTTAAACATGTTGCTTTAGTGAGATGCTGCTGCTGCTGCTGCTGCTGTGAGGAATACAAAACAAAAACTGTTGAAACCCACCATGTGGAAGGAGTTTAATTCATTCACATATGATCTCTGGTGCCAATAAGCTAAAAATTGAAGCTGACTTTTGGAAATTACTGCTTGCAGTAATGAAAAACTGGTCTTTTGATTTGAATTCCTAGGTTTTATCTGATGTACATTAACAACTTTTCTGGATCATTTTGTAAATAAAATGTATCTTAAAAAGTAATCTGGAGTCAGACTACCCTGATAACAGATAAAAGCAGAAAGTTGTACTTTCAAATCAAATGATTATACAAACTATGAAAATTATACTAATTTTGATAACCTTGTTCTGTGTAAGATTTTAAAACAATTAAGTATTTTAACTGTCAAATATATCAGTCTGAAATGAGGCAACTGACAATACTGTTATTGAATTGTCAATAGGAATAATACAACAGAACCAACCAAAGATCCAGTATGTAATCTAAGAATGTGTTAAATGTATTCCTAATAATTAAAAATGAGAAGCTGAACTTTTTCAGTTTTTGTCAACTAAGAATATGAGAATTTCACTTGTTCAATTTCTGAATAGCAAACTGCAATTTAAAAAACCTAATAACCAACCTGGTAAAGTCAGTAGATCTTGTAACACTCTAGAATTTGTTGAATGGTTCTTTCAGTCAATTCAAAATTTAAAAAATATCCAGTTCGTTTTAAGAGTATAAACTTTAAGGGCCATGAATCTGTCCATTCATGATTTGAAGTTAGACAATATTGATTGATGGCTTTTTAAATATTTCTGAAAATGCTCCCTTACCTTAAGGACTTTATTTACTTATTTATCCCACCTGTATTACTTTTCTAAATAACTCAAAAGGTGTCAAGCATATATAATACTATTTTCCCACAACTTTGTGAGGTGGGTGGCTTCATAATCCAAGATTTCCAATAAGATCCAATTTTATGCTACTTTTGTGAAGCTTTTATTGCCTCCATTTCATGCTTTTTAAGAAACTGATATTGACAGCATTCCAAAACAGGATACTAACTTATTTACAAAATTACATGACGTGTAAGAGCCCCATAACATTTGAAAGTCCCTGGCCACGTAAGCTCCTACAACTTAGAAACACTTTAAATGAGCATATGGTTTTAATGGAGCATCATAATTTTGGCGTATCAAGTGAAATAATGAAACATTTGTGGTCATGACAGAACACCACATCCTCTATACTCAGCAAGCAAGCCTCAACAAATCATGTAGAGTCTTTTTATGTATTTTCCAGTCTGTGACCAAAGTTTAAAACGAAGTTGTGTGTTCAGGGAGGGAGAGAGAGAACCAAGATTTTTTCCAGTGTAAGCCTCCTTAAAGCATCATTGTAGAGGCCTGCCTAGAATCAATTTGTTTGGATAACACAGCAACATCAAAGAATCAACTGAACAAACAGTCTTGAAAATGCTTTATTGAACTGTGGGTCTTACTGTAATGTGCAGGTGTGTTTGAAAAGACTACAGCTTGAAAACTGGTTTTTAAAATCCTCAACAGTATTTTTTTTAAAAAAAGAAACCCTATTGGGTTTAAGTTAACCAGAGGGCAGCTATAGAATTCCCCCCTTAGAACATTCAGTTTCAAAGAGTAAAGAGAAAAAACAAATCTAGTACTGTATTTTATAAAGAAATAATTGGAGTCCAAACTGACAGCTGTCAATAGATTTTACCATTTTAAGAGTAGCATCCATGTCAAGACTCTGTCCTGCCATTTGAATCTGGATTTTTTTTATTTTTATTTTTAAAAGCTTGTAACGTGGCAGAAGTGGAAGAATATACAGGCAAACGAGGGGTGAAGAAAGTGAGAGAACCAGGCAGAAACATGATTGTGGTCTAAGCCTAGTTTAGATTTAACCAGAAGCGGTGTGCAATTTTGTCTTTATTGTCTAACTTTACATTCCCTTTCCCACAACCCCACCCTCCACCCCTCCCAAACCACAATATCCCCACCTGTCCCTGCCTTGGGGTTATTATGAAAGTCTATGCACAAAACACTGTACATTTTATACATACAGGATTAATAGTATAGGCATGTAGGTGGCATGATTCCATTAAAAGGCTTTAAAAAAAAAAAAAAAAGTTTTATGCCAGAAAAAATAATAATGAAGAAATAATAAATTAAAAGGTGCTGGAATTAGCATTAAGAATGCAGTTGCAATATATTGACAAAAGTCTGGGAATCATCTTAAGCTCTCCTGATACTGACAAGTCTCTGCAACTAGGAAGCAAATACATAAATAACTAGGCATATGACCAAGACGGTGAACGTTTTAAAAGAAGACAATTATGATCCAGGTTAACTTTTACTTTAAGACAGCGAACAAATGAACCATCTACACCTGAATAAAACATGTGTCAACAGTTTGAATTTTTCTTTTTTTTAAAAACAACCATTAAAAAGAAGGAAGGGGGGAAAAAAACCCTTTAAACAAAGCTGAACAAGTATGCCGATTCCAAGGTACACAAAAGTTCCTGTTGCCAAGCTTGGCAGTGGTCTTACTTTTGTGTTTCCCGGTGATGCATAAAAACCAGGCTGATTTATTCCATACATTAAGTTTGATGGTTAAAGAGGGCAACATTAAAAGACACACTGAGCAAAATGCTACACCCTGAAAAACAACAAGCGGTCCCACTGCAGAGCTTGCGTGATGTGCCAACAGCACACGAAAAAAAGGTGGTTCCGATATACATTATTCAAAAGCTACTTGATGGTCACACGTCACTAAATGAGCACTAACGTCTTCGTCTTGTAACCTTTGAATAATAGGAAAGCTTTGGGGGAGGGAGTTGTTTGTAGTTTTACTCCTTGTATTTAAAAGTGTTTTTTTAAATGACAAGGTCACTAAAACTCATGCACGCTGCAAAAAACCTCATGCAGTAAAGGTAAACCATCCAAGCAGTTTTTATTCATTAATATTCATAAATACACACAGCAGCTTCATTAGAGATTTCTTTTTTTTTTTCCTCTTCAGTTTGAATGTGGAGTATTAGGAGAGCCTTTTTTGCATGTCAAAAGTACAGAGCACAGAGGATTTCCCCTCTGCACTGAAACCTACATTTACCTGCTAGAAGTAAAAATTATTTTAAGTGGAAATGATTATCATATATATCTTTTTCTCTCTTCCTTTGAATGTACACAATGTAACAAGAGTGACAGACCTGAAATTACAATCACCAAAACAAACCCAAGATAGTTGTTGTCCACTTTCATTGGCAAATACAGCACAGAGGACATTGTCTGCGAAGTGGGATGTCATCAAAGAGGAGGTGGAGGAGGCTCATTTCCTTTATTACTCTCTTTTAAATTTAGATTTTCTAAAGCAACATCTAAAGGCATAATATCTACACAGCCCATAGCACCAAAATCGGCAACTTCCCCACGTTCATCCTCATCAGAGGATGAGCTTTCTTCCCGCATCAAAGTGGACAATAGAAGCTCTTGAACGAACAGGCTGCGGTCAGCCCGCTCACTCTCCATTGACTGACGCTCTACTTCAGACATCTTGGGATCATTCAACCTGCATAAGAGATGGAACAGGATATAGCTGAAAAGGATCACATGGGTTTCGTGGCAGGACCAATAATTCTATAAAGCCATGTAAGGCTCTGGGGATGGTAGAACTGTTAATAGTTTTGCATTCAATGAGTAAGTCATAAGCTACCTGGAATTGCTGTTCCAATATGGGCAGCCATACAGGTCTCTTAAATAAATTATGGGGGATGGGGTCGGGAACAAAAAACAAGTCCAAAGTTTATTTTCAGGCCTCGCTTGCATATTATTTCCAGAAAGAAAAGGAAAAGGGAGCAATAGTTACTTGTTGCTTATGACTAATAAACCAGAGCTTCTACGTTTGATCCTGTAAGCTCACTACTGCTCAATAACTCTGGTGCCAAGAGTTGAGGAAGATCTGGAGAAGATGATTATTTATTTTTCTTTTAGCAAGGGGGAGGAGGGCAGACTCTTTGCTTGTTACACTTTAGTACTCTGCTTACATTTCCTTGGTTTTTTTTTCTTTCAAAGGTCAGTTTTAAGATATTTGTTTTGGTTTTCTTCTATTTGAGGAAGGTTATCTTTCTATGATCTGAGATGATCTAACCTTTCAGGCTGTTGGGTAGGATCACTGCTGGTCCCCTATTTCTGGGACTCCTTTCTTATAGAGATGCTTATGGTTTAATTGCTTTTAAAATATATATATATTGTATATACATTTATTCCAGACTGCATATAGTGCTTAAAGAATGTTCAACTGAATGTTTTTTGTTAAACATAATAAAATACAATTAAAGCTTGCAAATCGTCTTGCATCCTGAAAAATAAGAGATAAAGAGGTCAGGGGGGAAATGCTGGACTATTCAAGTTCCAATTCAAGCATGGAACTCCCAGGTAAATTTAGTTTAAGTGACTCATTCCTGTTCAATCCAAGTCAAGTCACAGGGTGACTATTGTGGGGCTGAAGACATCCCACCAGGAACCTACGCATCATAGGTTCCTTGAAGGAATGTGAGATGCAATAATGCAAATAAAGAGGCGCGAGCACCTTAAAAGAGTACACAAGCCTTTACGACTAGAATTCACTATGGCATATACACACACAAACGCAAATTTGAAATAGAAAAATCAAACACTCAGAGAACATCCAATATGTATAGTGGGGGTTAATTGAAATGTACTG
This sequence comes from Sibynophis collaris, assembly GCA_036250565.1. Lineage (NCBI taxonomy): Eukaryota > Metazoa > Chordata > Lepidosauria > Squamata > Sibynophiidae > Sibynophis > Sibynophis collaris. The sequence continues at coordinate 332,117 of JANHFK010005949.1, forward strand.
AGAAGTATCATTACTTCAATTACTTTGAGCCTGAATAGAGACAATGGTTATTCTTCATGGTCTCTGTGCATCACTCATGGGTTTGTGCCTGCACAAAGCATCAACCTGGAAAGTTCCCCAGCTGAGCTTTTGGTGAAAATGCTGCTTCCTTCTTGCTCTGCACCCTGGCCTTGGCTAAACTCCATTAGTCCTTTCTAACTGCTGCTTTGGCACCAATTAAGAGAGGTGTTCTCTCATCTTTCTGACTCCAAACCAGCTTATTTTCATTTCCTTTTAGATCCCTTCTCTCATTCTCCTACCCCCCTCCTATCTCATTGTCCTATCCATTTTTCTCAGCATGCTTGCTCACTCAGGAAAAGCCAGTTAGATCTCTTCTATTCTTTCCAAACTACCGCATAAACTCTCCCCTATATACGGTATATCACAGAAGTGAGTCCACCCCCTCACATTTTCTAATTATTTAAGTATATCTTTTCATTTGACAACACTGAAGAAATGACACTCGGCTACAATGTAAAGCAGTGAGTATACAGGTTGTATAACAGTGTAAATGTGCTGTCCCCTCCAAATAACGCAACACAGCCATTAATGTCTAAACTGCTGAGTACATCCCTAAGTGATAATGTCCAAATGGGGCCCAAGTAGCCATTTTCCCTCCCTGGTGTCATGTGACAAGTTAGTGTGTGAAGGGGAAGGGGAAGGTGTGAAGGGGAAGCAGGTGTGTTAAATTTGGCGTTAACGTTCTCTCTCTCATACTGGTCCCTGGAAGTTCAACATGGCACCTCATGGCAATGAACTGAGGATCTGAAAAAACGAATTGTTGCTCTGCATAAAGATGGCCTAGGCTATAAGAAGATTGCCAAGTCCATGAAACTGAGATGCAGCATGGTGGCCAAGACCATACAGCACTTTAACAGAACAGGCCTCGCCATGGTCGACCAAAAAAGTTGAGTGCCCATGCTCAGCGTCATATCCAGAGGTTGGTTTTGGGAAATGTATGAATGCTGCCAGCATTGCTGCAGAGGTTGAAGGGGTGAGGATGGGGATCAGCCTGTAAGTGCTCAGACCATACATTGCATGCTGCATCAAATTGGTCTGCAGGGCTGTCATCCCAGAAGGAAGCTTCTTCTAAAGATGATGCACAAGAAAGCCTGCAAATGGTTTCCTGCAGACAAGCAGACTAAGGCAATGGATTTCTGGAACCATGTCCTGTGGTCCGATGAGACCAAGATAAACTTATTTGGTTCAGATGGTGTCAAGCGTGTGTGGCAGCAACCAGATGAGGAATACAAAGACAAGTGTGTCTCGCCTGCAGTCAAGGATGGTGGTGGGAATGTCATGAGTGCTGCTGGCACTGGGGAGCTGCAGTTCATTGAGGGAACTATGAATGCTAATATGTACTGTGACATACTGAAGCAGAGCATGATCCTCCCCCTTCGAAGTCTGGGCTGCAGGGCAGTATTCCAACATGACAATAACCCCAAACACACCTCCAAAACAACCACTGCCTTGCTAAAGAAGCTGAGGGTAAAGGTGATGGACTGGCCAAGCATGTCTCCAGACCTAAACCCTATTGAGCATCTGTGGGGCATCCTGAAGCAGAAGGTGGAGGTGCGCAAGGTCTCTAACATCTACCAGGTCCGTGACGTCATCATGGAGTAGTGGAAGAGGACTCCAATGGCAACCTGTGACGTTCTGGTGAACTCTATCCCTAAGAGGGTTAAGGCAGTGGTGGAAAATAATGGTGGCCACACAAAATATTGACACTTTGGGCTCCATTTGGATATTATCCCTTAGGGGTGTACTCACTTTTGTTGCCACCAGTTTAGACATTAATGGCTGTATGTTGCGCTATTTTGAGGGAAAAGCATATTTATACTGTTATACAAGCTGTACACTCACTATTTTACATTATAGCCAAGTGTCATTTCTTCAGTGTTGTCACATGAAAAGATATACTTAAATATTTACAACATGTGAGGGGTATACTCACTTCTGATATATACTGTAATTTATAAACAAAAACCAGCACTTTAACAGTTTTTTTTCTTCATTTATTCACAATCATACAATCCATTACTGAGTCTAGCAGAGTCCAGCGTGGCATAATACTACTTGACATAGATGACGTAAATCAGACTGTCATCAGCAAAGTATGTGAAAAATATTAAATTTAACATGAAAATGGGTGTTTCATTCTCAAAAAGCCAAGCAATACTGAATGGCCTTAATTAGGTAGCAACTCCACAATTATCATGGGACCTATAATATTTATTGGATTTATAATCCAATATAAAAAGTACAAGTTCCATAAATAAGATTTACAATCAGCAACTAAAACCAGCAGAAAAAGCTGCACCTCACCTTGTTCCTTATTTCCTAAAGCTTAGCAGAAGATCACCATCTTGACCACTTTCCAGAAACTTTTAATAGAGAGGGAGACAAGCTTTCCATAAAGTTAGGACAACTGCGAAGAAGGTTTAATTTTTGGACCCATAACCTGCTGCCCTATTCTGGGAGGAAGATCTTCAGCATATTGCTCGATCATGTACATAGGCATATTGTATTAGGAGATATTGATTCTATAGCTTTTAGGACTGAACAATATATTG
>JANHFK010005949.1:344953-356851 GCA_036250565.1 Sibynophis collaris
GGATTCCAGTCTCTTCCTGTTTAATGACTGATATGGTCCTGGAGTTATGATAGTGACCAGGACAACCACCACTAAGCACTGCTGTTACGTGACATTCCACTGTGTGACAGCATCACTTTGCGATGGAAATTCTGGTTTCCCTTGTAAAACTCTTCTTCAAAAATATCCTGGCCTATATAAAAACTCAATTCAATTCAAATCCAAGTGGAATTGTTTACTATGCCCCCTGACAAATGTCCCACTGAAAATAACATATGCCACCAGTGGGCACTCTGTGCCTTGCAAACCTTCTGCAGTACTAAATCATATTTTTACAGACCACAAAACTGCTCCAAATCTGCAAATAACCTTTTTTCGTTATCCAAGCTGTTAGTTTCCTGGATCTGCAACATGACTACTCTCTATGAGAGAATGAATATATGTGAGCTCTTACTAGCTATATGGCTAAAAAACTTCCTAAACATGATGGGTTTCATGTTATTGGCTATATATTTGATGGCCTGATCTTATGAATATTAAGACGGCATATCCGCAATTGAAATAACTATATGAGCCCAGGTGGATATTTCCCATTATTTAATTGTGCTAAAGCAGCCTCTTAGCAAAGTATTAAATCACAGTTAAGGAGCAACAACAATTCTGATCAACTAAAATTTTAAACCGGCAATACAGATAGTTCTTAAATTATAACTACAATTGGGACCAGAATTTCCATTGCTAAGCAAGGCAGTTGTTAAGTGAGTTACACCCAATTATATAACCTTTTTTTTGTCACAGTTGTTAAGTGAATCACGTCAACATTAAGGAAACTCAGCTTCCCCAATTGCCTTTGCTTGTTGGAAGCTGGTTGAGAAGGTCAACAATTGCAATCACATGACACCAGGATGCTGCAACTATCTTAAATACATGCTGTTTGTCAAGCACCTGAATTTTGATCACATGACCATGGGGAAGTCACTATTTCCAGTGCTGTTGTAATTTTAAACAGTTGCTAAATGAATGGTTGTAAGTTGAGGACTACCTGTATTATTTGCTATTATCAAGGTAGTTAGAGAGATCGCCACTTTTAGCTGGAAGGAAGGAAGAAGCTGCCTTTCCAAAATCATTCTTGCACACAGACATATTAATCATGGCTTGCCACCAGACTTTCATTTGTTTCACCAGTACCTGGATAAGTTAACATTCATACAGCATATACATGACACATTGTATCTTACAAGATTTACATTAAGTAGGTCATCTAACCCTTCTTAGATCCAATCCTGTAGTTAAGATTCCTTGTAATAACCAGTCAGGATTCATGGCTTACAAAATCATTGTTCTGTCTGCTATCTAAGTTATGAAATTAAAAAATATATATTTACTCTCACTTCCAACTGCTGGACATTAGCTTAGTATTAGGAACAGATCCAAAATAAAATCAATCTTTGCCCAGTTTTTCCACTGCTCCCAATTCTGATCAGCCATCTCCCTTGCATTCACCCATGTACAATGGCTCTAGTCTCAATCAGGCCATCTGCCTATTTTTATTTATGCTGGTCAACCAACAGGTGGCAGGAGACGAAATAGATGGAAACCATTATCAACAGCAGTCTCTCTGAATCATTGCCTGGGTGTCTCATGCTTAGCCAAGGCGTACTGTGCACAAAAATCTAATCTAGTGTTAATACACAATAATAAAAAGAAGTAAATTGTGATTTCAAGGTACAATATTTTGCCAAATAATAAATTAAGATTTGGTTTTGCTATGGCTTCACGGATGCTAAGCCAAAAATAGCCAATTATATCTCTACCTGCCCACAGATGAATATTTTCACCATATTGAAAAGCTTTCACAAAGTGCCTATAAGAAAGATTGAAGTTAGAAAAGGACAGGCTTTTAAAAAAAAATTACAATCAGCCTTCCTTCCAGACTTAATTCAACAATTTCCCAATTTAACAGAAGTACAACATTATTTTGGCCTCATTAATGTTTATTGAATGTGCTGAACTGACAACCATAGTGTGAATTATAACACCTTAGGTAAGTATATTAATAGTAGTAAACTATGATACCTGTATAACAGTAAGGTGACAGCTCTCTTTATATACAGAATGAGAAAGAGATGCTGATATATGAACACTAAACAGAAGACTAGAGGACAGAAGGCATGTCCTCTATCCACAGTTTTAAAAACTCAGCAAAGATAGTATCCTTCTTAAAAAGTCCTTAAAAATATAAAGACATAACTAAAACTTTGCTGTATTGTCTTTGGCTCATACAGGGCCAGTATCCAAACTGCCACAAACCTCCTTTCGCATATAGCGAATTTCTTTTGGAGTTGAGGAAGTGTGCTGGACAAATGCAGATTTCAATATGAAGTTAGATGAAAAATTAAATGGCATAAAACAATTGACACGACAGCATGAATCGCTCCACCAAAGCCATGTCAATCAGCTGTGATGAGATGTCAAAAAGATTACCCATCATCAATTACAGCCTCTTTCTTGATATGTTGGTTGATGGCATAATACCAGCCCTTAGGAAAATGCAGCCAACTCCTGGCAGGCTGCCCAGGGCTCAGCGGGTGTGTTCAACTATTCCTTCATTGACTCGGCCAGGTAATATGCTATGACTGGCTGAATGTCATTGTGGCAGATGGTCTGGTTGCTTTTCTGTTCCTTAACTGTGCCTGAGTTCTGCTCCACCATCTCAATACCTTTAGCCACGTTGCCTTCTGAAGGAAATCTGGATTGCTGCTAGAAACGCCTTTCTGCCTCCTCCCTTCTAGACCTTTGTTTTCTTCATTTGTCCTTTATTTTCTTTACAAACCTGGATTACCACCTCAATTTTGTATTTTTTCTGAGGTTTTTGGATTATCTGCTCTGCAGTAATATGAAATCTAGAAGGGTTTTCTTTTACAGGAACGGTGGGTACGTGATTACAAATTGTTTTGGATAAATTCTACACAGTAGCTGGATTAGATGTTATTGCAGAGGGCTGAAAATAATTTTAAAAATATAATTATGAATCTAGTTATATAAAATTAAGGTGGAATTAAAAACACAGTCACAAAGAGTTTGTATAGTTAATGGTTAAATCACTGGGCTAGAAGTTGAGAAACACGAGTAGTAGTCCTGTCAAGCACGAACAAAATGGGCAACTTTAAGCCCATCACTATCTCAGGCCTTCCAAAAATGTAGTTTCCAGGAGTCGAAACTGACTAAAAAAAAAAGTCCTACCATTATTAAAGGAGAAAACAATAATCAAAAGGACCACTTTTTTCCTAACACTCCCACACTCCCAATATCAGCACTCAATAAAAAATGAATTTAGTCATTAACTTAAAAAAATAAATACTACACTATGAGAAATCATCCAATATAAAAGTCTATGAATATTGCATTGTGTATTTTTGATATAGTTCAATCCAAATGATTAATATTACAACATTTAAATGTGCACAGACCATAACCACCATCTGGTACTTTTTGGGTTAGAATTAAACATTTCACTTACTCTCTAATTCAACACCCCTTACCCCGTTTTTTAAAATCATCTACTGTACTATTTAAATATGAAGATAAAGTCACCAAGATGGAAGGGTAGATGACTGTATTATGTTAGTTATCTAATAATAGAAAATAAAGCCATCATTATGGAATACTGTATATACAAACAGAGGGAGTGAGCAGATGTTTCAAGCCCATTTTACAGGTATTCTAGTTTAGCTACTGCCTCTTTTAGCAACTGTTTGTAATTACAATGGTAATGAAAAAGTAGCTTTGCAACCAATCCACATATTTATAGCTTTTGCAGATGTGCAAAGCAAAAGAAAGCTGAAGTAACATCAGAAACAGAGTTGCCATTTCACTCAGTAACCACTTCACTTAACAACCAAGTTGCCGGTCCCAATTGTGGCTGCTAAACAAGGAGGACCTGTATTGTCTTATCTTCAAAAGCATCACATAGGTTGTCCAATGAGTTCATTACAAGCATTTGAGAAATAGTCTTTCATTGTTTTACTGGCAAAGTTACAGGTAGTTGTCAATTTACAACAAATGCAATTGTAAAGCAAGACTCCATCACTTAGTGATGGCAATCCCTATAGTCCCATTTGCTGTTGTTAACTAAATCCCATAGTCATTAGGTGAGGCAACTTCCTGCTGGCCTCCATGACCAAACTCAGTGGGGAAGCAATCAGGAAGTTGCAGCCAGTGGCTTCCCCACTGTCTTTCTGGGGAAGCCAACAGGGAAGATTGAAAATCACAATCATGTAATTCACTTGGCAACCAATTATAAACTCAACCGTGTTGCCAGGCTCTCAGATTGGGATCACCTGACCATGAGGTGCAGGGACAGCTGGAACTCCAAGGATCAGTTGTAACCACGCCTTCATAACTTGGGATAATCTCTGACCAAATGGTTGTAGGTTGAAAACAATTGATTATGAGAGCCAGTTTGGTGTAGTGGTTGAAGTGCTAACCTAAAAAGCAGGAGACTGTGAATGCTAGTCCTCCCTTAGGCAGAGCTGGCTGGGTGACTGAGCAAGTCACTCTCTTTCAGTCAAGGACACCCCACCAGGGGGGGGTTCTTTTTGCAGGAAAAATAGAAGGCAAAAATACCAAATATGTTAGCTGTCTTGAGGTGACAATGAATACATGCACACACATACACACACACACAGAGCAGGTGAGATAAAAATATAATAATGTAATAATGCTCAAATATAATTAAATGCATTAATTTCAATCTTTCTTATCTATGTTGGAAAGAGTATAATAAAGCTGCAAATTGCTAATACTTAGTCTTTTCTGTGATTCAGTATTACTGCCTAAATTTCAGCCATCCCAGCCTACAGGGCTTTAAAGGAAAAACATTTGTCTTCCATTTCTCACATAGAAGCACTGCTACTATCTCATCTAAGGAAATAGCAGAGCTGTGAAAAAAAAACCCTCTGTGTGCTAAGTTACTGTATCAGCAAACTTCTGAATTTTTTTGTTTAGCCAAAATGTTCTTGTCTGCCCCATCCAATGTCACTGCCGAGGTTTCTGTCATTGTTTCTAAATCTTCCAGCCAAAAAAAAAAAAAAGTCATTTGCAAGGAAAAGGTCTGTTACCCATCTGTTCAAACCTGGTGTGAACTTATCATTTCTTTTCCTGTTTGTAAACAGTAACAGTTGAAGCGTTCATCAAAGTGCTCACAGCAAATTTAGTAAGAGACATATCAGAGGGAATATATACCAAGACAATAGGAAGTACATAATGACAATGATGCGTGCACACACAAACATACATACACACAAACATACATACACATATACATATGAACACACTCCTAAGCAAAAGAACTGAAAACCTAGCAAACAATTTGATGCAAGATCAAAGTAACCTAATGAAGAGAGAAACATGGTAAGAAAGGAAAAGTGGGAAGAAAAAACATGGAAAGATAAAAAAAGAAGGGAGATAAACAAGTCACAAAATCCTCTCACTAATTCTAAAATGCTTTACTGTATACTTTATTGTTCAGATAAGCGAAGTATTATGTAAATATATTCTTGCACTCCCAGAGCACTCTGACACAATAGTCTCAATTAATTTTTTGCCGGCAACTAGAAATTGGATTTTTCAATCGCTCAAATCTTTCCTGTACATACGTAATTTCTATTATAGTCCGAACCCAGTATAAAAGTAACCTGCTGATTTAAACTTCATCTGTGTTAAGAAAAACCCAGACAGACATTCCTAACACAGTTTTTTGACAAAATATTATAGTTTGAAGACATTCATAGAATTAAGCAACCCACTAATCTACTAGTTGCCATGCTCTGCATATGCCTCAAAGGCTTTCAGGCTGGGCAACTTGCAAACTTTTCTATATCAAATTTAAAATGATAGGTATTCATTTTGTTGTGCTTTGTGTCAAGACCTTCCAGTGTCTCATTGCCATTTCCCACTGTGTTCTTGACCTGGAAAATAAAAAGAAAAGCTAAATTTATGCTGAGTGACTTGGAGCAAGTCACATTCTCTTACCCCAGCTACCCCATAAGGTTGTTGTTTCAGGGGGAAATAGGAAAGAGCAGCCAGTCTTCCCATATCTAGCACTGGCCCATAAGCCCATACTTCTCACTGACTTAAATCAGTTTCAGTTATTTTATTTTATTTGTACTTTTAGTTTGTTTTGTGAAGGTATGTATGTGAGGTCTCACTTATTTTGGCTATGTCCTGCGGCAGAATTCACCGGAGAAAGCAATTATGCTGGGAAGACTTAGCGGATGGCTGGACATTATCAAAGCTGGCACCAGCCACAGCATAGAAAAACTCAAAGAAGCAGTGCAAGATCGGAAGATGTGGAGAGACCTGCCCAAAGAATCCCCAAGAGTCGGACATGACTGCATGGATAACATCATCATCATCATCATCATCATGTATGTGAGAGCCATATATGATGATGATGATGATGTTATCCATTCAGTCATGTCCGACTTAGGCTCAAGTCCAGCTGGTGACTCTGGGCCAGTTCCTCTGTCTCAACCCTAAGGAGGAGGCAAGGACAAACCACTTCAGAAAATATTGTCACGAAAACTGCAGGGACTTTTTGTGTACTTGATAGGAGTCAAGACTGACTTAAAGATACACTTGCACACAGGTGCATAAACACACAAACAGATATGCATATATGTGGTGTGGTGTGCGTGTATGTCTAAAGACATTTCCAAAACTGTTTTTCTTTTCATTCCGTGTGTGTGTGTGTGTGTGTGTGTGTGTGTGTGTGTGTAGGGTGTGAAAAGAAAAACAGTTTTGGAAATCCCTGTTTAAAAAGGAGCCCACATTTTCTTATTAAAATAAGTTCTTAGGAAGCACATTCTCATAGCCATATTCAAATTAGAATTTGTGACATAACATTTTTGCCCTTTTGACTTAAAAAGAAAAATCAACATGACTCTTATAGGTCACTGAAGCACAAACAGTGTAATCTATTTGAACATCAACATTCTATTTTAAAATTTATAGAAAACACACATAAAAAAGTGAAACTGAACAGATATTTTTACACAAAAGTTTTCCCCAAAAAGGAAAAGAAAAAGGTATCAACAGATAAAAAAGAAATACTTGCAGTGAGTAAGTAAATGCCATTAGTCAAGGAGAAATTGTCTCTGGCTGATTTAAACATATAAGTAGTCCTGGACTTACAACCATTTGTTTAACAGATTCTAACAGATTAACAGAGTTGGAAGGGACCTTGTAAATCATCTAGTCCATCTCCCCACCCAAACAGGAGACCCTAAACCATTTCTGACAACTGTTAGGAACTGACAATTATTATTAACTGTTCAAGTTACAACAGCACTGAAAACACCATAAAAATTATGTCTCTTTTTTCCCCACATCTCATGAATAGAAATGCTTTGATTTTAATATGAAGAGAACTATCAAACAGAATGTGAGTACATTTATAGCAGTTACAATCCCTCTATTATCTACAATTCTGAAAAATATTCGAAACAAGAAAAAAGCATAAAAGCTATAGAAATATCAAAGCCAATAATGATATCTTTCCCTCAGCAATCTCTATTGAATGTTCATTCTACTAATATATTTTCTTATCTGTTTCTCCTATCATACAAGTTCTAAGTCCTCTTTTGTTTTTTCTTCTTCTAATTTTTAAACCACAAAAACCCTAAGCAATTTTACAATTCAAACAGTAGAAGAAAATACCCCTTAACTCATACAGGTTGATTCTGAATTAAATGACCTGGCAGTTTTAAATCATAAGTTGGCTAGAGGGACCTTAGTTTTACTTATTTTTGGAAGATCTGTTTGTTGGTACATTATTAGTTCTAAAGAAACCTCCAGTGTAAAACCATTTTTCCCTCAAGTACAAGTTATCATGCAAATGATGCCATTATTGACTTGTCTCCTGACATCTCACACAAGAACACAAGTTACCACATTTTTTAATGGCTCATCTGCCTCACTTCCAATCCTCTCTTCAAGCATGTCAAAGAAAAAGAGCAAAAATCTGTGATGGGGCATGTATCAGTTTACCAAAAACTCAAGTTAGTTTAATAGAGCTTTAAAGTTCCAATCTGAAAAACCACAATACATGCATGATATTGGATTTTTGTGTTTTTAACCATCTTTTATGTTTATTCTGTTTTTCTGTTTGTTCTGTAATAAAATTCCAGAAGTATTTTTTTTACCTCAGAATACAGGACATTAAGTAGTAAGTAAGTAAATAAAAGGCAAGAATCATTTACCAAAATCTACCCTTGTTAGTATGCACTGCATTGGATGGTCAGTTGTATGCCTTGTTGTCGTTGCACCACTTTCATAACAAGATGCACACAGATCGTAATCGTAGCAAATTAAACACTTGTATCTGCGACCTCGGAAATTGCCTTTTAAACATGCATCGCAGCTGACACCTGCAAAAAAAAATAAACAGAGAATGATTAGCCATTTGCATGAACAATTGACATGTATGCAATTTCATTGCAATACCACTGTCCTGAATTACTATCACTTCTATCAATTACCTTATAGTTGAAAATTAATGTTCATGATTTCATAATTATCCTGAACATGCTTCTCACACTATAACAATCAACTAAAATGTTGACTATTCATATTCTCAGATAGGAATCTCCAACTTGAGGATTTCCAGGTCAATTTTGAGAGCTATAATATTACTTACAAAGAGTAAGACCACTAAGGCATGCTTACAAGTTTATCTCAAAAGAAGATGGCATTGTTTTCAGCCCATTTAAATGAGACAACAGTTAGATAGGCAGGACTGACAGACAAGAAGGGATAGAAAAAGACAGAGCAAGGCTGTGGAATTCAGCAGGTTTATCATAGAAACTAAGACCAACATGTGTACACTGAAAAGAAAGCATTGTTCCATGTCCAGAGAGGACTGGCAGGATGGCTGCATGTTTTGCCTCCTATAGAAGTGCTATCAGAGTCATGCTCAGGACTGAAACCTCCTCTTTCCACTTGCCTGTTCCCCACATCATTGGTGCAGCTCTTGTTACCAGCAGCTGTGGTCCAGAAACTCTGGCAGTGACTATAGGCGTTTATGTCAATGTATAAAAAGCTTTCAAAGTTGCAGACCTAAAATTAATAAACTGGTCTTTTTGAAAGGCTTGTGATGATCTGAGTTCGAGATCCTTGCCCTAAAGTCCAAAGACTTTCTACATTCCATTATTTTGGTAGTTCACCTTACCAGATAAAAAGCATTTCGATACAAACCAAACAGGTATCATTCTTGCAATACATTTCATTCTGACCAGGGCATATTGACATAATACCCTTGTTTAATAAATGTGTCTTAACTATATAACTACTGTAAAAATTTTTTTAAAAAGACTGAGATTACTGCTAATCTGTAAGGAATCTGTATTAGTTGGTTCTAGTTCCATACAGACTAAAATTATCACTGGTTTGTCCATTAAAAGCTTATTGTTTAAAGTTGTCTAGAAAAGCATTGATAAAATATCTGAAGCACAGATTAAGAGCAAAATGTATCAGATCTGAAACAAGTAATGCATGACATTAAAGTCATACCGTGTACAAAAATATTCATATTAGCTTTTCAAATATGTTAAATAAAAAAATAAATTCCAAAATGTTATTGAATTTCAAAATCTTCCAAATCTTATTTTCTACTAAAACAAGAATCATTGTTCAAAAACAGCTGAACTAAACTATTTTACTGGAAGGGAACACAAAAAGTGGATTTGCAATTTAATATATGTATGCTTATACATTTCCTCAAATGTGAGTTTATTTGGGTTCAATAATACTCATTCTAAAGTATTAACTGCTCCATTTAGTATTGCAATCTTAGTATGCTTAAAAAAGAATCATGGACTTATAAGAATTGGAAGGGACCATTTAGAAACATCAAGACTACCCCTCCCCCACTACTCAATGTAAAAAATAAATTTTTTTTGTTTTGTGTGTCTAGCCTCTTCCCACTACCTCTCTGAATAAAAAAATTAGTAAAAGCAACAATCACTTGATCAAACTTAACTTAAGGTAACTTAAATTCCATTATGGGATTTCTTATTCTGAACTCCAGAACACTAGAGAACCATCTTGATCTTCTATGTGACATCCTTGCAGGTGTTTGAATAGTACTATGTTTCCCATTCCATTTTCTTTTCTTAAGTGAGACATACTCAATTCCTTCAATCTTTCTTCTACAACTTACTTACTAGTCCTTTGACCATCATTATTGCCTTTCTCTGAACATGTTCCAATTTCTCTGAATCCTTCTTGAATAGTGCCCAGAACAAAGCAGAATAAAGTAGAACAACTGCAATCTGTGATTTGCAAATTACATCTGTTGATGCAGTCTAAATTTGTATTTGCCTTTTGCAGCCAGCCATACTACACTCCTGTCTAATATTCTATTTCCACTCAACTACTATTGACTATAAAATCTTTTATAAATATCATTACCATCTTATACTAATGCATTTGATTTTTGTTTCATAGGTGAATTAAAAATATTCACTAGACTATTATCTAAAGAATTGTAATACATAAAAATTGTATTATTAAAAAGCAAAAAAAAATCTGTTTAAAGTCTTCAATTCAGAATTTTCTGGAACCCACTTCAGCAGAACTGAATCTGTACTTTCAAAACCGTATTCATGTTGAAGTTAATGACAACTACTATATTTAATTCACTATAATTATTAAGCATGATCAAACTTTAAATCCATCTGCAATGTTAATTACAGAGACAGTATCATCAATAAGACTTTGGATAAATCATGGGGTCAATTGAAAGGGAAAATATAACTATTGGAAGATTCTAAATAAAACTAGCATTTCCAAGTTTCAGCATACAAATGGATTCTACAATATTAACACTCATTTCACCCAAATCTTCCATTTAAAAATGCTATAGAATTATTTTGCTTTTATTTTTAAACTTTCAGATGGAAGCTTAAAATAATTTACTGATAATACTGGCCAAATCCCACGCTTTCTAGTTTTAATAAAACCCAGCAATGCAGATGTTTAGTTTCTCCCTATGATGTGGCTTTCATCAACAAAGACTGATCGAGACAATATTGTAATCAGGATTGAGAACTAGAAAGTATAAAATAGCCTTAATATTTTTCATTTGTTTTATATTTTCATGTCCTGAAAATATGTCAAAGACTATAAAGCTTGTGCAGACTAGACACTTGTTTTTGATGTACTTTTGTATTCCTCTTTTCCTTCTTAGGAGTGAGTAGGTCTAATAATATCACTGCTTGACAGGAAAAGAGAGGCTTGGCATTGCTGCTGTCTTCACAGAACAGCCAAGTGATAGAAAGGCGGAGAAAAAAAGAACAGAATAGACTGATCTCAAAGGATCATCAGTGATAAAATATCAAAGAAAATTCCATTCCTGTGGCAAGGTCAAGCCAGAGGAGACTGCTGCTACTTGGTGAAAGCTTTTGCAATTGAGTAAAAAGGCAAAGAGGCAGAAAACAGACTAGAACAGCACCCCAATCCAAGGAGGTTCATTCTTTTGTACTAGTTTAATAAAACATTAACAGTCCATACATTTTAGCTTCTGCAAGACTTCATAAGGTATGCCAATCTATAGGAGGTAATTTATAGAATAGAATAGAATAGAATACTTTATTGGCCAGGTGTGATTGGACACACACAAAATTTGTCTTGGTGCATATGCTCTCAGTACATAAAGGAAAAGATACATTCATTACGAGTAATAATGATAGTAATAGGGTACAAATAAGCAATCGAATCGTATTAGGAAATAGTCAATATAAATCGTAAGGATACCAGCAACAAGGTTACAGTCATACTGTCGTAAGTGGGGGGAGATGGGTGATAGGAACGATGACAAGATTAATAGTAGTGCAGCCTTAGTAAATAGTTTGACAGTGT
>JANHFK010005950.1:28853-39807 GCA_036250565.1 Sibynophis collaris
AGCCTCGAACCTACAGTAATTGCAGGCATCTGGTGTTAATAACAGGGTGTTTAGACCGCTGCGCTACCAAGGCTCTTGTTGTTGTTGTTGGTGTGTGTGTGTGTGTGCATATGTAAATTTCATTGAAAATTTTACATAGATATAAGATCAACATGAAACACATTAAAAAATTACAGACAGAAAAAGTGAAGAAAACAATGCAGTTAAAGGAAGAAAAAAATAAAATATAATTAAAGAAGTGACTTCCAATCTGCTTTTCAGCAGGTAAAAATAAAGTTATTATCCCTCTTCTCTTCTTTACATTACCTTACAGATCTCCTATGTCCCATATTCAAATCTTTTTTTAATCAACAAATCTACAAATCATCATTTCAGTTGTTTAAATTTTCAGCAAAAAGTCCACAAACAGTTTCAGTCTTTAATAAAAGAACTTACTGTTTTAGCCCCTGACAACACAACTCAATTTTGCAATTTCTGCCGATTTTAGAGCTTCTTTGCAAGGAAGATGGATGATATATATAATTTAATTAATTTAATTTATTTCGATTTCTAGACCGCCCCTCTCCCTTGCGGGATTCGGGGCGGTTTACAGTGAGTTTAAAAAACATAGAGTACAAAATATAAAAGCAGGTAACAGGTAACAATGTTCCATATGCCTTTGGTGAATAGCCATGCTGTCTACATATATACCAATCACCAAAGGCACATGGAACACTGTTACCTTCCCACTGAAGGTGTACCTATTATTTACTACTTTGCATGATTTTGAACTGCTAGGTGGGCAGGAGCTGGGGCAAGGAACAGGAACTCACCCCATTGTGTGGCATTTGGGTCTCGAACCTGGGTTGTCAGCTTTCCAGCTGACAAGCTCAGTGTCTTTAACTGCTGAGCCATCACTCTATCTATCTATCCATCTATCATCTATCTATCATCCATATATAGTGTATGTGTGTATACAAACACACACACACACACACACACAATTTGTCATCTTTTCAATCCATTGTGTGTATTTCAATATTTCTCCATCACTGTGCACATAACAATAAATTGTTCCAAATTTTTATCCTTCAAATATTTTTGTCTTTTTTTCTTCATATGTATTTCCTATAGTCAAATGACATCTAATTTTACTTATTCACTTATATTCACTATTAGACCTTTATGATCCAAGTTTATCAATAAAGATTGAATACCTATAGTGCCTAACATTGTTGTCTCGTCCTGATCTTCTTGCTGGAATTTTCCCTTTAAAGGCATTGGACCTTTTGCTAGAAATAGCAACATATTTAACCATCCTGACTGCACATACAAATTAAATTCATTTAGCTTAACTTGCATTTCCAACATTTACTGAAACATTAAATGTGATATAAGTCATGCTCTTTGTGGCACTTATTTTCACTGTTATGTTTATTACTAATTTAAGAGACTCTTCCTTGAGAAAGGGGGTATTATTGAAGTTAGACTGCACATTATAACATCAAAACTGCTTGAGTTGCAGAAGTTCTCGTCTCCCCGATAGCACATTAAATGATAGGATTGGACAAGTTTTTCAATACAGTTTTACATTTTTTTTTAGTTTATGTAAGTTTTAAATTAAGCCCCATGTTACCCCTTTTCAAAAATTACTTGTAGAACTATGGCATCATGGGTAAAGAGATTTAAGTCAGCTTTCAAAATCATGTTATTCCTATTTCTATGGATTAAATCATTGCCTCCTAGAATTATGGGTGCTCCAACACTGGAGGTTTTCAAAAAATAGACCACATGGACAAAAAAGTTATTTTGCATTGATTTGCAAGATCTCCTGGTATTCTCTCTTTATATTACCAAGAAAATAGGTTAAAAATCATTTTTTTCTTTCTTGGTACAAACGTTTTGCTTTTGATCAGTGAGAGAGAGAAGTTTTCTAGACAATTAACAAAATGACAAATTGGAAGTGAAAGAAAAGCCTCAACAATTAATAATTCAATCATTCAATAGAAGAAGTCCATTGCCAGAAGAGACTGGAACAGAAATTTCCATTAGTTTAAACAAAATGACCAAGGCAGCTATACGTCATTTAAAAATGAAGATATGAGTAAACATATTAATTGCAAGTGTTCAGTTATGAAATTTGTTTTAAGCAGGACATTTCCCCAGGAACCAAATTAAGCCTAATGATACTTAGTAGCAAAGACTGTTGCTTAATTATGGTGGTAATTCTGCCTAATTGGGATTCTTGCAGGTGAGAAACGGTGCACAAACAGGTATAAATTGTTTGGTCTTTCTGACTTTCTAGTGATGCTTGATTTCTTTCATAATACAACTCAATAGTTTTGTTGCTAAGTGAGAAATTTGTTAAGCAAGTTTTGGTCCATTTTATGACTTTTTTTGCACGTTTGTTAAGTGAATCACTGCAGTTGTTAAGTGAATCTTGTTTTCTTATTGACTTTGTTTGTCAGAAAGTTGCAAAAGGGGATAACATAACTCCAGGACACTGCAACCATCATAAACATGAGTCAATTGTGAAGCATGAGAATGTAAATCACGTAACCATGGGGATGCTGCAATGGTCATAAGTGTGAAAAATGGTCATAAGCAACTTTTTTCAGTGGCATTGTAACTTCAAACAGTCACTAAATGAATTGTTGTAAATCAAGGACTACCTGTAGTTCTGAGCCAGTTTACTAGTATAAACTAGTTCTGGAATTCTACAATTTAAAATAGCTTTCTTCAACTTTGTACCTTCCCAAAGCATCAAAGTCACCAGGATTCTAGAGAGAACCAAATTTGAGAAAATAACTTTTAAATGTTCTATTGTTGCAAAAATGTAATGCTATTTCACCATTGTTTGTACACATGGATCATCCTAATCAAAGTTAGTCATACATACATGTAAATAAAATAAGCAAATAGAATTTTCCATTTGATTGTGTCAACAAGCCAATTCTATACTATTTTATACCGCTGTTTAAGTTCATAATGTGGCCTCTCTCTATGGAGAAAAAAGTTGATGTCATATCAAAAATGTATTTTAATAAATTCTGCCTTTGTATTTTCAAATATATATATTTGTTTATTTTTCTCATGAATCTAGTGTACAAACAGATAAATGAGGAACAAATTCAGACATTTGGAATAGGTGAAGAGAAGAAAAGGCTGGGAAGCTTAACAGTACAATCAACCTTTTCTCCTATGCTCTGGGCCTGTCTATGTATTGCCAGATTTCCAACTGTTCCGTGTCAGCATAAAGGCTTTTGATTCAGCATTTCTCTATTCTGCTATTTCAGCCTTGATTATGTTCCTCTTCTTTCAACATATCCCTTCTGTATTTCAGTATTGAATAATTCCATACCAAGCCACACTTTTTTTCTTCCACCATTATGTAGTTAAAGAATATGCAGTGATTCTTGTAAAATGGTCTAAACCTTGGTGTTGTTAAACAATTTTAATTATTTGCAATACTGTACTCAGATGATCTCAGTTGGTTGCAGTCTTTAGCTTGATTTTGCTGCTGGAAAGCTTTACTCCCCAGACAATTCCTATTTCTGTTCTCTACGGGGTTTTTTCAAGGTTCAGGTTTCTCACTACTCCTCTTTAACATTTATATGAAACCACTGCACAAGATCATTTGGTGGCACAGTGTGCACTGTGCAGTAACATCAGTTTGCTGATGACACCCATTTATACATCTCCATTCGTGAGGAGCAGAATGGGGAGAAGATGCCATTCAGCATGGGGGTCTGGACAGAAAAGGGCTGTCTCCAATTCAACCTTAAAAATCAGAGCGTCTCTGTGTTTTGGCAGCCCTGGATCCAGAGAGGTGGCATCTTTGACCCTTTATGAATCATGTGCATTGGTGTCATCCTGGATTTGCAACTCCTAGGCGTATACCACAGTAACTTTCTTAGGCTTTGCACATCCATTCCTAGATTAGGAGGCCTTGCTTACATCATTCATGCTTAGGTCACTTCCAAGTTGGAATACTGCAATTCATGAGGCTACCCTTGAACTCCATATAGAAATTGCAATTGGTACACAGCAGGGATAAGTTCTACTTACCTTTGCTACTGGCTCACAACGGGAGTGCGCAGTGCTTCTGCACATGTGCAGAAGTTTCTCCACATGCGCAGAGCGTCTGTGATGACATCTGGGCGGCTGGATGGAGCCTCCTGCTCCATATCTGTTGCAATTTCTAGATGAATTTTATGGGTGACATTCAAGGTATCATCTTTAAAATCTTCATGGCAAAGGGCCAGGTTAGACTCTCTCTAAGGGTATCTGTCAAGTCATTTTCTCAAATGTTATCATCTAGTAGGACTTAGGCTACATGCCTTTTCAGTAGCAGCCCCAGCCCTATGGACCACCATTCCCACCTTTCCAGCCTTCCAGAGAGCTAAAAAAAAATAAAGCTGGCTTTTCCCCAGCCACTGTAGCAACTAAGGTTGGAGCCCTGTGATTGTGACTCTATTTTTAGGGAGTGTTAATTTAGAACATAATAAGTTGTTTATAGGTATGTTAATTGTGGGGTTTTTTTAAGTTGCATTCTTACCACTGTGGTGAACAGTCAAAACTTATGGGTCTATTCTTGCCCTATAATCTTACAAGCAAGTAAATAAATAATCCTTTCTAATATTTACTATTGGTATAACTATCATATTTTATGTTTTAGTCTGAAAAAAAAATTATTCTAGTAAAAGCATATTCTGTTTTAAGATATGGATTCAGCAATGTCCACGAAAGAAATTAAATTTGCATGTTTTCTCTCTTGAATAAAGCCTAAAGTGGTGTTAAAGTAACTCATTGCATCTCAACCGGAATAACAATCCTAATTCTATCTCGAAGTAGTCCCTATGATATTGTACATCTTCTCTCTGCAAAGATTGGCAGAGCTACATACATATGCAATATGTATAAAATCCAGTACTGCCTATAGCTCTGGATCAGAATCAGTTATATGGCGCATCCATTAAACAAGCCAACCAGAAATAAGTTCTGAGGCATGCATCATTCTAAATCTTGATTTCTTTT
The DNA here is from genome assembly GCA_036250565.1 of Sibynophis collaris. Taxonomy (NCBI): domain Eukaryota; kingdom Metazoa; phylum Chordata; class Lepidosauria; order Squamata; family Sibynophiidae; genus Sibynophis; species Sibynophis collaris. The sequence continues at coordinate 33,870 of JANHFK010005950.1, forward strand.
AAAAGCTTGTTTGAGGCTGGATCAGAGGATTTTAAGTATATATTGGGGGGGGGGGGATAAATGCTACTAGAATTCTAAATGAAAGATAGACAGCTTTTCAAGATGAAAGCCATACTTGATCTTTGAATTTTATCCTGGAATAAAACTCAAAAAGTAGGCTAATAAAATGAAAATAAATACAGTTAATATAATAAATTCCCATATACCTAATACTGTATGTATTTCATATTTTTCTGTTCAAATTACAAATCTGTCTTTTTACAAATTACAATTCAACAGGATCTTCTGAAGGGGCAACACCTTTTGAAAGGTGTGCCTGTGGCTTCCAGGGATGGCATATGGTCCTAAGGCGTCCAGCAGGGAACTTCTGATCTAAATTCGTAAATTCACAGAATCAAGTCTATGCATTTTCTCTAATCTATGAAGTATTTATGATGAAGAGTGCTTCCATTCTATTGCTGAGTTTTAAGTATTGTCATTTTTTAATCATCGTAAATAATACTTTATTCACATATATATAGACTGATCGGTTTGTTCTAGATGGAATGTAAGTGGGCTTTCAAAATTCCCCACTAAGTTTGTGAACAGAGTACACAATTGGAGGGCAGAGTGAGCAAAAAAAAAACAATTTCTCTAAATTTCTTCAGGATAAGAAAGAATTTTGTCAAGAACATTTCAAGATTAAGGTTGCCTATTTTGTGATTAAAGTTATTGGAAACAAAACAGAATGAGACCAATAATAAAAGCAGTTCTCACACAAAGACATCCAAGGAAATTTAATTGCAACATGCAAAGCCCAGGAACACTCCAGATAGGAAGAGAAACATTAATAATTATCATTATAGTGATCAGTCTCTGATCATTGAAAAATTAAGTAAATGCAAAATTATAAGAAATCCATCATAATTTATCTAAAATCTTTGATATCAAATTGAATGACAATGGTAGAAAAATGCAGAGAAATTTCTCTACCAGCACAATTATTAGATATTGTAATTATTTTATAAGAGTTGATATGTAGATTATTGTGCTATGTTTTTACTCTGTAAGATAACACATAGGTATTGATAAATGTTTTATAAATTAAGGAAAAGTATGTGAGGAGAAACCTACAACTCAATGACTTTGTTGCATAAATATCATTGTCAGTGATAGGTATAAGATCAGTGATTATAGGTGCTAATAGTTTAGCTAAGGACAATTGGCTCAAAGGTGCTTTTACAAAAGGCAAGTGGACTTTTTTTGTTTTTCTCTGAAGATGTTTGCTTCTCATCCAAGAAGCTTCTTCAGTTCTGATTGAAGCTTCTTGAATGAGAAGTGAAACGTCTTCAAAGAAAAAAAAAGAAAGTCTACTTACCTTTTGAAAAAGCATCTTGGGGACAAGCATGACCTGGGTGACTGAGAATTAAAGACCATTGGGTTTAATGGTTCCAAGGGTGTCAAACTCAAGGCTGGGGGCTGGATTCGGCCTCCAGGATGCTTAGATCTGGCCCACAGATCTGCCCTGCCAACAGTGAAGGACCGGCCCGGGGTGCCTCTGCCAGTGAAAATGGAGCTCGGGAGGGCCATGCTACATTTTCACTGGCAGAGGACTGCAGCAGGCCATCGCACGCAAAAACACAACACAGGTGGGACACACACACCCTCCTGAGTTCTGTTTTTGCTGGCAGAAAACTAGAAAAACAAACTTCTAGCAATAGTGTATTTGATCACAAGGCAAGGAGGCATCAAGAAACCACAGGTGCTCCTGACATGAATGATGTCGAGCTGGCCACACCCCAGCCCCCGAGGTCAAACAACCCTGAGGCAGCCCTCAGTGAAATTGAGTTTGACACCCCTGGGTTAACTACTTTTTGCAATATATTTTCATATCTGTTTGTACTATTCTCTGTTTTGATCTCTACCCCCCATTTTCTATTATTGTCTTTAATATTGTTATTCTCACTTTAAAGATGTCATATTTTTGATAAGTCAGCTTTTGGATGTGCATCACAATTATTTTGCCTTTGGTTCCTTTTTTTTAAAAAAAAGGGTATCCTTCATCTTTTGATTTAAACTATTTTGGTGATGCACCAGTTCTGGAAATTGAGCCTAATCTCTGCTATTGCAGTACAGCCATTCTATTTTGATCTAGGGAATTTCTGGATATGTGCAACAGTCCCTTTCCATCATATCATATCCAATTGCTGCAATGTTGTGTATGAAGGTGAAGCCTAGAGTTGGAATGGCGCTACTTCACAGAGGTATATAAAGTTGACAAAAAATGCCAGAATATATGCTATTTACAAAATATGGTCTATGTACATTACCTCACAATGAAAACAGTAAAACAAAAATCAAACAGTTAAATATTTGTTCAGTGAAGGTGAGTTGCTTATAAAAAATCTCTCCATTATCCAGTAAATGGCTTTTTTTGGCTGTATTACAAATTGAAACTCAACCTCTACCAAGACCACTTCCTAAAAAAATATTGGATAATATTAAAAATGTAAAGCTAATTTTATTTCCATTCTCTCTCTGTGGCCTCCAGTATAATGCACACTGTAAATTATTTGCTATTGAAAATTCAACAATGCTAAAAATGGCTATATTAGCTCCAGCTGTGCTTCAGTAGCAGGTCCTAACATAGTTATTACTCAGAAATTTTTTAGCATAGAGTAGTTTCATTTCTTTTTGGGAGGAAGAACAGGCAGATATTTTCATATGCCATCTTCTAGCAAGACATGGATACTATTTTAATAGTCAATCTACAAGCCATTCCAAATCTCGCTTCTCAGAATATGGTGGGGCGAGATCCTTCTATTTGTCTCTTTTAAATGTTGAATGCCATTATAAATCAGACCTGCAATAAAAGTAATATCTATCAGGTGCAAAATGTTAGCATAGCAATTTACAATGTAAAAGTCAACTGGCATGATGAATTATATTACTAATGAAAGCTGCAATATAACTGAAAGAAATAGGGATACTCAGTGAAAGAACAACTCAATTTTAGAATGTTATCATAAAAGAAAAGTAACTCCTTTTTCCTCAGGAAAGACATACACAAATAAAAGCACTGGATAATATTTGTTTATCCAGGAGAAGATGGGAGAGCAGGAGGGAGGGAGAGCAGGAGGGAGGGAGAAAACCTTTCCAACATTACTGCCAACATAATTAGCTTCTCACAAGTGAACATATCTATAGATCTGAAAAATAATAGTAGAAATATTACACATTGGATTCATTTATTTATATTTCCTCTCCTTAACACTCACACATCCCTGTAAAAACTTAAACAAAATAGCTATTTTTTAAAAAAGTAATGAAATAATCAGCAAAGGAGGATAGAACGAAGCTGAACTATACAATTCATTTGTTTTTTTCTTAAGAATGTATAGTCAGGCATGCTCTCTATATCAACAGGAAATCATAGGGAAATGGAATAGTTAGGTAGTAGTATCTTCAGGAAAAAGGTCTATCTCAGATTCCATGTGGACCCACCACTGCATGATAACAAATTTGCTTTAGTAAGGTAGATGTCACCTTAGGTATGACTAAAATTGGGACCAGAATTTCCACTGCTAAGTAGAGTAGTTGTTAAGGGAGTGGTGCCTGATTTTATGAGCCACAGTTGTTAAGCGAATCACTGTAGTTGTTAAGTAAATCATGCAGTTATTAACTGAATCCAGCTTCTCCCATTGACTTTGCTTGTCAAAAGCCATCTGTGAAGGTCAGAAATGGCATTCATGTGAAGTTGTGATGCTATTGTGAGTAGATGCTGTTTGCCAAGCACCTGAAATTTGATAATATGATGGTGGAAATAACAGTTATAGACAACCCAGTAAATTATGCCCATTGTAGGAAAGGACCACACTGCATTGAGGTGGTAGAAATTAGGTACAATAAGCACCACCACAACAGTTATCACATCTAAAAATTATCAACTTTTTTCTCATAACCTAGTGAATTCTTCATAGGGTCAACATGTTTTGTTCACATAAGAGTCAAGTTTCCATGTATTAGAGTTTCAAGTTTGAAACCTATCAACGAAGCTGTTCATTCACTATCTGTCCACAAAAGAAAGATAAAGACAGGTTTTAAAGGCACTTTTTTCTTTTCTGAAAAAAAAATGTTTTACAGCAATTCATCTACAAATATCCACTCCTACACACAGATGGCGTCCATCAAGGCTTCTGATATTGGCAATCTACATTTTATTTTCCTAGCCCTGTCCAAACAATCCTAGTTACCTTTTATATTTTTAATTCTTTCTGTAGTTTTACACTAAGGCAAAAGCCTTGGATACGCTCCAATTTTGTAACACTTGTCATCTCTGAGCACATTTCAAGATAATTATTTGACTTCTCATAATTCTACTCAGATCTGGAAAGTTGCATTACCCACCCAAAAAAAAGCAACCCCCTAATTTCCTCTCATATCAAAGTGACTTGTTAATTATTAGCATGGAAAATGTTATTTAGTGACTAGGGTCTTATGCTTTCACCATCGAAATGAATTGCAAGATTCATTTCAAGAGTTATGAGAGGACTAGAGCCTGGCCCTTAATTTCCTAAAGTCTTACTGTATCATTAGTAAAGTTTTGCAGGATCCAATTTTGGATTCCATTTCTTCTCCCAACCCCTCCCCCCTAAAAATGCTTCAGAGTGCAAAAAATTACAAAAACAGCCTCTAGTACTTGAAACCACTGTACCTGTTCCCAGGATTATCTACTCTGAATCACCTTCTGAAGATCAAATGCAAAGTGCTACACAGGCCTTACATCTTTCAACTATACTTTTGATGATGCTTCTCCACTCTTTCAGTGATGCATTAGTGATCATTCTGTCTGACTTTAATGGAGAGGAGTAGTGAGCGTCTGTTGCATTCACTGAAATTTCAGTAATCCTCTGCTATCTTTTCCTTTTCCCCAAAATGAAGTCTTTTCCCCAAGGGAAGGAGAAAAGAAACAAGAAAGGAGACATAGGATGAAATATAATATAGGCATTCTAGCAACAGAGCTAGGGCCATTAGTTTCATAGGACAGTCCTTATACAGAGATTATTTGGGAATGATATCTTTACATTATACATTTTATGTTCTGATTTCAAACTCTCAGAAAAGAAGTATATATGTTTGCATGTTACATTTTTTGTAATGCAATCAGCATGTTATATTAGCTTTCTTTAAAAGTGTTAGAGAACTTCAAGGCAACATATTAAGAATTCCAGTTTCCTACCACTTCTTTGCTAGACAAAGTTTTACTGACTTTATTGCAGTAGGCGGCAATAAAACATTTACCTTAAAGAAATACATTATTTTGCCTTTAATTAGTTTCCTTTGACCAAAGCTTGATGGATAAATCAATTTATTCCTCATCCTTTTTGCCTTAAAAATCAGTTTACAGAACTATAAGAATACAGAGTAGAAATGAACTCTTTAGTCCCACTCCATGCTCTAAACAGGAATTCTAATTAAAATATCCATACGAGATGGCTGTCTAGCTTCCATTTCAGCAAATTCATTGAAGGAAAACTTTAACTGTCTTTAGTGGTCAATCTTTTCTGAAGATTAAAAAAAACCACTTCTATAAATGTTCTATGTATTCTGCATTCTGGTGTGATAGAGGGAAAATGTTGGGCATCTTCTCTGTGGCTTCTGGCATTTGAAAAGTGCTACCATGACTTCACAAAGTTAATGCCTTTTATCCAGGGGTAAAATCCAGCAGGTTCTAACAGGTTCTGGAGAACCGATAGCGGAAATTTTGAGTAGTTCAGAGAACTGGCAAATGCCATTTCTGGCTGGCACCAGAGTGGGGTGGGAATGGAGATTTTGCAGTATCTTTCTCCTGGGGAATGGAGATTTTGCAGTATCCTTCCCCTGCCATGCCCACCAAGCCACAACACACCCACCAAGCCACACCCACAGAACCGGTAGTAAAAGAATTTGAATTTCATCA
>JANHFK010005952.1:20600-30986 GCA_036250565.1 Sibynophis collaris
CCCTTCCAACTCTGTTATTCTATTCTATTCTATTCTATTCTATTCTATTCTATTCTATTCTATTCTATTCTATAGAAGGTACGAAAATTTTGGAAAGTGAATTGTGATGTTTGTACAAATCAAATTGCACAACTTGATCAGGTTTAATCTGCAGGATATGATTGGAGGCTGTTGTTTTCCTGAAAGAAAATGGAGGAATCAAGAGGCTGCTTGTCTACTCCATCAAAAGCTGACTCCTATGCATTTATTAGATGAAAGTCGTGATGGATTATTCCATGACTTCTTATCATGCTCACTGAGTTGGATAAAATCATTGCCAAACCCCAGTTGGGTAAATAGACATTACATTTTATTGGGACAGTAAGTAAAATATACGTTCAGAATTTCAAATGATGTTACAATTAAATAATCATTATAAAGAAATAGTAAATAGATGCAATCAGGTTGTGTTTAATTCCTATGAAAGCATGTACAAGTGCTAATTGCTCATTGTCTTCTCCCATTGTTTTTCCAATGACAGTTCAGTAATCTCTTTGAGCTGAGCCCCCATCTTATTTGTTATTATCTACTTTCATTTCTTGTAACCTTGTGAATATTTTTTCTAGTGTGTCACCTGTTACCAAGCAGATGCTTGCTGTTAGCCTTTATTTAGTTTCAACTTAATTGTGCTTAACCTAAAGTTGAGATGATTGTACTTTAAGCATCTTAAATCTTTGATTTGGTTGCCACTTTTTAGAATCACAATCACATGCTGTTCAATTACTCCCTAAAAAGATTTTGAGAAAAATATTTCTCTAGCATAGAACAATTTAAATATCTAAATGTCCTTCTAATGAATACCGAGAAGATCACAGCCAAACATAGGATCTGTTAGATATTAGCATATTTAATATGCTAATATCTAACAGATTTCCCCCAACAAAACTTGCTTTAGAAAAATAAATCTAAGATAGCATCTGAATCACATTTATCCCCAAACATTGTCCACATGAACTATTATGGAATATTGTACTACTGGAAGTAAAACATTCCAGTAAGAGGAACATAATTCTCTTAGTAGATGTTCACACGCTTTAAGACAATTTCAAAATATTTCTTGATAATCTCAAATAAAGAAGACACAGCTATATTTACTGCTGAGACAAATAATATATAAATTCCATGAAAACATTTGCTTCGTGCGGAAATTATGGTGCCTTATGATTTCAACACACAAAATTCAGAAAATATGGTGTTAAAGAAGAAAAAAGACAATGTTAGCAAGAGAAAAAGCAGTTTACTATTACCAGGGCAATTAGTAAATCTGCTTTGGCCAGATTAACACTTAGCCATGATCTACAGATGTGCAAAAGAGAATTTAATATTTCTTTCCTTTAATATTCACAAGAATTACTAATTTCCAAAGGTGAAAAGCACTTCAAGTCACAAAAGCATTTTCTTGGAGCTGTGAATGTATTTTGCCAGAGGAACTTATTAAACACAAATCCTTTATCAGATTTCTCTGAGAACAGGATGAACCTTAAAATAGCTTCCCTTACACATTTACATTTGCTTTTTGGAGCTCCCCCCCCCTTTTCCTATATATCCACAAAATACATTTGAATCATGAGTTTTTTCTTCTATTTTCTTTACTAAAATTTCAAGAAAAGCTAATTTTAGTGAGCTTGCAAGAATTGTAGCATATTCAAGCAGCCCAAGATAAATGAGAAACTATACTGGATTGCAGGCTTTCTTAATTAGGTAGTCATCATAATCTAATACACTAAACTTCAGGACACCTGTTAGCCCGCCCAGGTAAACCAGACAAGAAATACCACCAGATGAGCTCATTCTACTTCATTGTAAGGCTACCTAACAGAATCTTGCAAGTCTGAGAGTACAAATCTCCCACTGTCCCTTTTTTCTAGCCTGATCAATTCGGATAGAGCCTATCTAAGTTTCTTTCTCTGCCCATTAAGGAACTAAGAACTCCTCCCTCTCTTTTCTGATTGTTTCTTCCCTTGTCTTTCAAGGTCACTCCCACATACCAATATAAAACCACACATCGCCACTATTTTTTCATCTATTTATTCTGCATTTCTGTAGATGAAATTATCAACACCAAGTCTAACTTACAACAATGTGAAGCCTCAATAAAGAAAGGAGACAATATAATTCTTTCTCCAAGGAATCTCGTGGAATTTGCCCAACTACCAATGTTTTCTTATTGCCACATTCATGACAGAATAGTATATTTTGTTTTGACTGAGGATAGCAAGCTACTTTAGAAGATGAAAAGTCTATATCTAACTCTGTCCTCAAGTGCCAACATTTATTGCTGCCTGGGGTCAAAATATCACTGAAACTCAGGGCAAGGCTAAGCCTGATCCAAGTCTGGTCCATATACTGAGGTGAATATGGTGTTCTCCGCTCATTTGAAGTATAAAAGCTAACTGGGTTGTCATTTCAATCTTTGTTAAATAGATTGCATCAGTAGTGCTAATACCTCTGAAAATACAATAGATAATTTATATGGCTGGAATAAGCCCTCACTATCTTACTGTTAGCTTCTAGAACCCGAAATGTTGTCTTTACTTGCCTTATGGTGGGGCTGACCTAATAGGCAATTTGGCCCAATTTCCTGGTCAATCAGAGCGTACTTCCTTCATTGTATTCCTTTTGAAAGCAGGAGCCGACTGACAGAATAAGCTATGCACAGACAAGAAGATATGTGAAAGAGCAGAAAGTATGGATTGTCTTCCAACAGCAGTTGCACACAACACAATTTTCTTACCTAAACACCTTGAAAAGTGGTGCTAGATTAATTCCGTATTATCTTTGCTTCATCTTGCTGCCTGAATTTTATTCTGAGATCCCATTAGCATCAAGAAATAGAATAGTGATACATGTAATGTCAAGGTCATATTTTCAAGACAGTCTAGGAAAGATTTAACATTCTGTTGTGACAGAAAAGATAGCACTGTGCATACTAATTATCAACAAGCAAAGTCAGTTCCACATTGTATGCTAAGCCATACATTCTTAAATTTAAAATTCACATTCTCAGGCTAGCAGTGACCTTATTTTTTAAAAAAATTACAATTTACCATAAAATCAAGTAACGTAAGAATGAAACCATGCAACAAAAAACAAGTTTCAAACTGCAGACCTGGGCGGAATTAAAACAGGGAGCTAGGTGCTTTCTATTAGCCAAAATACATAGAAGAAAAGGGAAATCTGATGCAACATTTCTGAAGTTCTGAACCTGATTTTTTTTTTTTGACTGGGCTATTAAAAGTGTTGCAAAGCCCTCAAGCCAACATTCCATTTTCAGGACCTGAAAGTCAGATGCTCAGAAGACTGAGGCAAAAGATTCCTCCAGTAAGAAAAGCAAGCAAACAATTGTGAAAAAAGAGCTTCATTTAGTTTCAGTTCCACTACATCTGATTCTGAAATAGATTGTTGAGCTCTTCAGCACAGATGATGTTCTGGGAACATAGATGTCTGGAGCAATTTTCAAGATCCTCGGAAGATTACACAATCCTTCTATGGAAATGCCCACAGAACTAAGTAAGTTGATTCCTCGTATCTACCTGCTGAAAATTTGATTGCCTGGCTTGTAAGACAAAGTAATTGCATCCTTATTTGGAAAAGGTTGCAACTTTATAATATAATTATCATTTAAAACTACCTTGAGCTGAATACAAATCACTTAAAATATCAGATAGAAATAATATAAATGTATATTACAATATTCTAAGTATACACAAAAATTACAGTACTGCATTTTGTATCTTTTATGATTCTTTTATGATAGGAATCCTTCAGAGGGTCCAAGTCTCTATGTAAACCTCTACAAATCTTTTCCCAAGCACTTTTGCAAATATTTCTTAATCAACATAACAATTATAGGGTAAGGTAATGAGTGGGAGGTCGATTTTACATCTGCAGACTTCCTGGTGCCTTGAGCTAAGTTCCATTTTTGGATCTCAATTCAAGATGGATCCATAAGCAGAGACTACAACAGCTTCATGTTCTTTGTGATAAAATAGAGTGAAAATTGGAAACCAGTTTGGTGTCATGGTGAAAGTACCAGGCTAAAACCAGAAAACTCTGAATTCTAGTCCTGCCTTAGTCATAAAGTCAGCTGGGTGGCCTTGGGCCAATCACTGTCACCCAGTCCTGGGGAAAAGGTAATGACAAATCACTTCTGAAATCTTTCCAAAAAACCCTGAAGGAACTTGCCTTGGTTGTCTCCAGGAATTATATTGGCTTGTTTTTCATGTTCTAATCAGTCTTATATTTACTATGGGAATATTTAGAAGACATAATAAATACAGATTATCCTGAACAGGCTGATATTGTGTTGAAGAATACTATATTTGTGTGTGCTGCCCCACTCACATTCACATGTCAATATGATTTATCGAGGGTTTTATTTGTCTTCCCCCAGCTTTAGAGCTGTCCTAACAGAAGCCAGCCACGAGCAAGCCCAAATTAATTCCCCAGGCAATGGCCAATTAGTCCATAACACAAATAGTAAGCTGCTCAAACAGTGAGTCCAATAAACAAACATAAATTCCCAATGGTGGAATTCAGCCAGTTCTCTCCTGATTGCGCAAACCAGTAGCGGCGATTGTGGGAGGCTCCGCCCACCCACCTGGATGTAATGTGAGACTACTGCACATGTGCAGGAGGCTGTGCGCATGTACAGAGGTGGCAGGTGGAAGTGAAGCGAGCACGTGCACGCTCATATTTGCGAACCGGTAGGGAAGGTAATTGAATCCCACCTCTGTAAATTTCCCAGGCAAAACTTAAAGTACATCCATGTTAGTTCACGGGTTATAGAAAGTCAGAGTCTCAGGAAACATGCACGAGCATGCAGCCACGTCCTACACATGTTGCTTCCAGCAATACCTTACTCTGCCTGCCGTGCTAAATAGCTCCCAGCGCAGCCCATCAAGAGGGTTGGGGCCTTTTCCTGAGCAATCTGGCAGACCTTTGTTTCTCTGCCCTGCATGCTCTGAGATCCACCACAGCAGGCTGCTCCTCCTCTTCTTCACTGGCCTGCAAACTGTCCCCAGCCAAAGCCTGTTCTGCTGGCAGTTCAGGGTCAGTAATTTCTGATGTGCCAGGAATTATCTCATTCTCCCTCAAGCCTCTGAGGAAGCATCAGAGGAGTCATCCAAAGGAGACATCCCACTGTGTAACATCAGAGTAGTCTCATCATCTTCATGGCTGGTTATCTGCCACTGGTTGGTGTCAACTCTTAGTGATCACATAGATACATTTTCTTCATGGCAGTCTGTCTTTCAGGTCTTCCAGCGAAGTGTACCTATCTCTACTGAAACTCCCCCTTCTAATAAATTCTGCTCTAGGAAAAGTCCAGAGAATTGTCCCTGTGTTCACAAGTATGGATTTGTTGAGCTCTGACTACTAACCCCCTCCAATCATCACTTCTATTGCAGCTTGAATATGTGCCCTTTAACCCCTTTATCTAATCTTACAGACAGCATGACCAGACGACAGAAAGGGGGCATCAAGGAGACATAAACATCCCTTTATCTGTTTCATTTTCAGTATGCTATTAGCTGGGTAACAAACAGCAATCAGGGAACAGCAGATGTGGATCATCCATGTTCAGCTGGTGAATTAAATTTAGCCTGCTTTATAGATTTTTTTTTAATGACTTCATCTTAAACAGTGCTGAGGATGGTGGAAACATGCGAGACCTCTGACTGAATCATGAACTTCACAGCATGCTATTCAATTTAATTATTTAGGGAACAATTAATATTAGGGTTACTGTTTTGTTTTGTGTCTCCATCCCACCTACCTCCCAAAAAATCTGTAGCAGCAATATAGGAATACAAATAAGACATTTATTCTTTACTGCAACAGCCAATGCCCTTCTATCACAGCCTTGCTCAAGAGGCATACTTATTTTAATTACTGACCACATAGCTTTCACCCCATTCCCGGCAGTGTTGGCAATATGGGAACTTAACTAAGCTGCAAATGAGAAAAGAAATCTTATTAAAGCTTGTTCTAATAAAGAAAACAGAAAATCAATATGACATACACAATTGACTACGTGTGCTGTGGAAGTGACTAGGAAGAAGAGCTTTGTATCCTGAGTAAGCACAGCGTTACCTCTGCTATGCATTAAAGCAGCCCATTTGCAATTTTCAGGGTTCCACCTGAGTAAAAAGTTGGTAGGATAAAGAAATGAGAAAACCAATGTTTTCCAGCTTTTTGCAAAGCATAAAATCCAGCCTTCAAGACAAACCCATCAAGACACATAGGCAGGTGAGAAAGAGAAAGAGAAAAACTAGGAAGTTAGTATTAAGAGAGAAAGAATTTTAGGTACTGAATATAAGAAAAGTCAAAAGGGATCATGTAATGGTCAATTATTTAATATTGTGAATGGGTCTAATTATAAAAAAATAATGTTCTGGTTTAGTTGGTGTAAAATCCACTCCCCAATACATGATCTTGAGGCTGGATGCTTAAATGCAATGTGCTATATATTAGGAAATGTCTACTTATTATTTAAATTTTATCTATTTCTCAAATTTATATAGCCACCCATCTCACAAGAAGTAACTCTGGGGTAGCATAGAGCCAAAAAAAAGCATGTGAAACACAGTCATTTAAAAAAATATTAACACACACACACACACACACACACGCACACGAGATTCAATCAGCAAAACTGTTCTTATCTCCCATTATAGACAGTAGAAAAATTCAAATCTTGCTGAAGCAAAATCATGGTTGCAACAGCAATACCATTAAACTGTGCAAGGTCTTTTGTGAATCAATTTTCATTAGCTGAAGCTCTAACACACAATAACGGGACACTGAAGGAAGATTGTTTTCTGAACTACATTTGCAGGGAAATACAATCCGTCAGGCAACTGTTGCCAAATTCTGAGACTATACAGTGTTTTAGCACTGAAAGCACATAGTCATTAAAAGTTAATTTTATATTTCTCAAGATTCCTTTGTGATACAGTCATTCTGAAATTATAAATGAGTTCAATGTCTGTGGAGATTCTCAGTTATCCAGATCATGGTTGTCCCAAATGTGCTTTTTCAAGAGGCAAGTAGACTTTTTGTTTTTGAGGGCATATTGAGAGCACCCGGATGGCCTCTACCTCAAATTAGTCTACATCAAATATATTATGCAAAGACCCAGCTCTCTGAAAAGGATTTAATGCAAGAAAAGATGAAACAGAAGAGAAGATGACAGCAGCAAGATAGATGGACTCAGTTACAATGGTGATAAGTGTATCATTCAAACACCCGAAAAGCCGGGATAAGGACAGATTGTCATGGAGAAAATCTATGTGTTCTCTAAGAGTGGGTCATGATATGATGGAACATTAACATCATCATCGTTGTCATCATCATCATACAGGATGACTACTTACTTCCTGATCCTGGCAACTGGCACAACATTTCAGTTCAACTGGTGGCCTATTCATTAGTAAATTGATCAAATATCTTGATGCCTTACTGCTGAATAAAAATAATCATTACTTATGTATATGTAGATTGCCCTTTAAGTGTTATTGCAAAGTGGCAATGTGAACTGATTTATAGGAATAAGGCAGTGAATTATGTATATATATATGAACTTGGATATCCTTGTTGATTCCCTCTTCGGTTCTTTAATATTTGGACCTGATGTCATCAGTTGGGCTTCAATTTCCTTCTTGATGAAATTCATATTGTGCTTGTGATTTGTGTCCCCTATAGTTTAACAGCAAGATATCTTCTCTGGCCAGAATCAACCTGTCTGTCTCATATGCCCTACCAGAAGTGCAGGGGCCATTGTCGCAGGAGGTCAATTGGCATTGCAATGCATTTGTACATGTATTCAGCAACTGTGACTTTTGTCTTGATCTGCCGGTCCTTTGTTATCGATGAGGAAATGGTTGAATTCTATTCTGGATGGCATGTAAATTATGCTATTGTCTCCTGTAATTGAGCAAAACTCTTGCCCTACAGTATGAACCTTGAAACAGAACACTAGGGAAGATAACTGTCAATTTTAGTATAATTCCATTCTTATTTTCCATAATTTTTTCTCTGCTTTATTTATTTAGTATAATATCATCAGTTAATATTCTTATAGAATAGAATAATGGCATATAGTCATCAATCTGATGTAGGGGGGATGAACAAAATCTGGCAAACTCAGGAAGTGGAATAGAATAGAATAGAATAGAATAGAATAGAATAGAATAGAATAGAATAGAATAGAATAGAATAGAATAGAATAGAAAATATGGACTGGACTGGACTGAACTGGACTGGACTAGAATAGAATAGAATAAGAATATTGGAATGAAGAATAGAATAGAATTCTTTATTGGCCAGATGTGACTGGACATCAACCCTGGTCCTATTTCCTTCCTTGCCTTAGGAAATTCAAGGGTTAAAACTGGCTGGAAGAGATGAAGGTACCAAAATGCACCTGGATTTGGGTGTTTCCTCCTTCGAGCAACGCAATGCCAAGCAAGATGGCTTCCGAAAATATCCGGTCATTTTTGGTACTAACGATGACATCGGTGACCAGTTCCGAAGCCCCTTCTTTGTCCAAGAGGCATTGAATGTCATGCATGGACGCCCCGGACTTGTCCACATCTTGTCCAGAGAAGGTCCCTGAAATGAATGAGTTTAATTGACAAGTTAATTGGGATATTAAGATGTTTTTGAGGAAAAAAGAAAGACTTATTCTTAAATTTTCAGTTAAGGATTATCTCATTTTCTCATCTCTTGTAATGTCTTGTCTTGTCTTGTGTCTTATCCTGTCCTATCCCATCCCATCCCATCCTATCCTATCAACTTCCCATCTCCTGGTGATTGGCCCAAAGTTACCCAACCAACATTCATGGCTAAGGCGGGACTAGAACTCACCGTCTCCTAGTGATTGGTCCAATGTCACCCAGCTGACTTTCATGGCTAAGGTGGGACTAGAATTAGGTCTCCAGGTGATTGGCCTAAAGTCATCCACCTGGCGTTCATGGCTAAGGCAGGACTAGAACTCACCGTCTCCTGGTGATTGGTCCAATGTCACCCAGCCGGCTTTCATGGCTAAGGCGGGACTAGAACTCACTGTCTCCTGGTGATTGGTCCAATGTCACCCAGCTGGCTTTCATGGCTAAGGCGGGACTAGAACACACTGTCTCCTGGTGATTGGCCCAAAGTCACCTAGTTGGCTTTCATGGCTAAGGTGGGACTAGAACTCACTCTCTCCTGGTGATTGGCCCAAAGTCACCTAGTTGGCTTTCATGGCTAAGGCGGGACTAGAACTCACTGTCTTCTGGTGATTGGCCCAAAGTCACCCAACCGGCTTTCATGGCTAAGGCGGGACTAGAACTCACTCTCTCCTGGTGATTGGTCCAATGTCACCCAGCTGTCCTTCATGCCTAAGGCAGGACTAGAACTCCCAGCCCCCTGCTTTCTAGCCTGATACTTTAACCACTAGACTAAACTACAGTAACTCTCTATTCCCACGAATATATTCCCATGAACTACACTAGGCATAAAAACCCCCGAAGAGCTGTCCTTCATCCAGATGTTTTAAACCCTGGTTACCTCCACTCTGCAGGGGTTTGCCGTAGCTGCCAGACAGGTGACCGTTGGTACTCGCTCCGTAGTCTCCTTTAAAATAGCGGTTGAGAAGTATTTTCCGCAGGTTGCTCCCCTTTCATAAGGTCAAAGCAGAGAGTAGGAATTAAAGAGGGTGGTAAATGTATCCCTAGGTATTTTATTCTCAAGCTTGCAATGCATCGCAAAACACAACTCATCTATTGCGATTCTAAAAGAAACTGCATTATTCTATCGTCTATTCTGTGCTATTCTGTTTGACGTTGCTTGTCCGAAGGTCGCAAAAGGGGAATCACGGGACGAACGTCGTAAGTATGAGTCAGTTGCCAAGCATCTGAATGTGGATCACGTAACCACACGGAGGCTGAAACGGTCGTAAGTGTGAAAAACTGTCATTAAGTCACTTTTTTTCAGGGCCGTTATTAACTTCGAACGGTCACTAAATGGAACTGTTGGCAGTCGAGGGCTAGCTGTACTTTTACATCCTCGTTTTAAGTGCAGACGGTCAGTGTACAAGGCGGTTTGCTAAACGAGGACCTCATGAATTCCAGCTAACATTTCAAAGTTAAAATTAGCCAAGCAGAGAACCAGAAACGGATCCATCCGTGTGGCTAAACTTCTGATTAAATTTTGAAATTTCCCTTTTTGGAATTCAAAAGCACCTTGAATGGAAGTTCTACGGACATCCTTTTTTAAAAAAAACAGATTAACAGAGTTGGAAGGGACCTTATAGGTCATCTAGTCCAACCCCCCCGCTCAACCCCCCTACACCATTTCTGACAAATG
>JANHFK010005956.1:0-11601 GCA_036250565.1 Sibynophis collaris
CAAAAAAGAACTAAAAAAACTATTTCTGACTTACACATTTTCTTGAAAATATTTATTATATTGTGTACAAACAAGTTGTAAGAAGGACACTTTCATTTTCAAGTTATATGTAAAGCATTTTCTTTGTTATTCATAAACTTAGAGTAAGAATTAGTGTTCAATACAGAGAGAACAACCCAATTATTACTTATATTTTCTTTGTAAAGGTAAAGGTTCCCCTTGCACATATGTGCTAGTCATTCCCGACTCTAGGGGGTGGTGCTCATCTCCGTTTCAAAGCCAAAGAGCCAGCACTGTCTGAAGACATCTCCGTGGTCATGTAGCCGGCATGACTAAATGCCAAAGGTGCACGGAACGCTGTTACCTTCCCACCAGAGGTGGTCCCTATTTTTCTACTTGCATTTTTTACGTACTTTCGAACTGCTAAGTTGGCAGAAGCTGGGACAAGTAACAGGAGCTCACCCCGTTATGCGGCACTAGGGATTCGAACTGTTGAACTGCCGACCTTTTGATCGACAAGCTCAGCGTCTTAGCCACTGACCCACCACGTCCCTATTTTCTCCTTAGCCAGGGGATATTTAATATTCACTTTGGGAACCACGAAAGCAAATACAAACTTGGTGGTGTTGTTTTTTGCAAATACTGATGGTGACCCTTCAGAAACAAGTCCGTGAAACATTTTGTTTAAACCAAAGGTAGAACAATCAGTAGCAGAGAGTAAGCGGCTATATATATATATATATATATCAATTTAATATCAGTTTTGATATATACCTCAATTTAACTCCAATATCTCAGGCTCTTGTAAATCAGACATTTATGACACGTATCAGTGTCTTGCAGTCATGTGACTGCTTTGCAATGTTTTTTTGCTTTTTTGGAAAATGGCAATAAATGCCTATTGGATATTCTGAATTTGCTTAATAACCACATAACTTAATAGCCATAGTGACTTACTTTCTGATTTATAATATAAAGTCCAGTCACGTGGTGCCTTGACTTATAATCACAATGACTTACGACTGACATTCCATAAAGTTGAAGACTACCTGTATTTCCCAAAGAGGAAAGTTAAATGTTTAGGAATATTATTTATTAGAGATGTTTCCTCTTTTCTCAAAGAACTTAAGTCAGTCTATATAGCTATCTCCTTTCATTTATCTCCATCCTGTGTGGTATTTTTTACCTGAAGCCCTGGCTCTATGGTATTCAATCATGGATCTCCATGATATCATACAAAAGTCCTTGACCTTTGATGGGAGCCGGAAAGTCTTATTATTAAGCAATTCAGTCTTAAACTGCAACCACTTTGCTTAAGCAGCAGCAATCGAGGCAGTCCTGGTTGTCATTGTTAAGTGGATGCCCTGGTTGTTAGATGAGGCAACTTCTTGCTGGCTTCCCACAATCAAATCAGTGGGGAAGCTGACGAGGTTCTGCTAGTTGGGGCAGGGAGTGAGGAGATATGGGGGAGAGTCTAGGAGAGTGCACAAGGTCCTCGAAACTGATTGGATTTTCAATCTTCTGAAGCCTCTCCACTCTGGAGCTGAAAATCCTCGTTGGCTGAAAATTCTGCTTGAATTTTGGTATGGAGTATTTTCACCCAGCTCCCAGAGTTGATAGGGAATCCTTTCAACTCAGGGGGATGGTTGAAAATGTCCCATGCAAAATCCTGCTTAGGCTTCAGCATAAAAAAAAAATTCAGCTAATTCTCAGAGATGAGAGGAAGACCTCTTGGCAGGCAGCAGCAACAGCTTGCAACCTTCCCTGCTGGTTTCCCTGTTGACTTTCTGGGGAAGCCAGCAGGGAAGATTGCAAATGGGTTCTTGGCAACTAGTCATAAACACAGACAGCTTTCCAAGTGCCCAGATCGCAATCATGTGACGGGAAGCGGGGGATTTTCTTTATTGGCTATAACTTCAGGTCTGTAAGTCCCTTCATTCAGCACCTTTGTAACTTTGAACAGTTGCTGATCGAATAGTCATAAGTTGAAGACTACCTGTATGTGTGGCTTGAGGAAAGCTGCTTAAAAATTTGTGGAAACAAAATAAGAAGATGCTTTGTTTGCAAAATCTGTTTACATATTGCAAAAATCAAATTGTCTGGCCGTAGTGTATCACAAAAGACCACTTTGTCCAGAATCAGTCAATTGGAAACTTCATTGGTTGCTTCAGTGTAATTTTTATTGTACAAAGAAGCTGCTTATGTGATTATTAAACCATAATAATAAGGTTTGGAAAGATGTTGCAATCACACTAAAGGGAAAATGACACTAAATGACACTAAACATCAATGGGGAAAATAATAGAAAGTATCAAGAAGTTGAAAAATGTATTCTATGTATTTCTGCTGAAAAACCAAGAGTGGTTGTGTGTCTTGACTTACCTTAAGCTTTGTTTGTGTATCAGTAATAATAATGAATCAAAAATCTCCCTTACCTGTTAGAATGTTCTTTGAAGCCATAATTTTCAAAAGGGAGATAAAAATTTGCTTATTTTGAACAGGAAAGTGTTATTTAATGCCAATAGTTTTGAACATTTACAATTGTGCAATAATAGGGTAATTCAGCAAAAAAGATACTAAATTTTCTTTGCTCTAAAAATGAAAACAAGCAATTTAAAAGGATTCTGCACAAGACAAGATTAATTAAAGATTTTTTAAAAAAATTACATTGAAAATGAAGGACATATTATATATAGATATTTATCCTAATCGTTTTGCTAAAATACTGGTTAGCATATTATATTTCTGAACAACTGCTTTTCTTATTTCTGCTTTTTTACCCCTAGCTTTGGTTGCCAAGACTGTAGTGTTAGAGCCAAAAGCCGAAAACCTCCTGCTGCACAGGAATGTTGCAAATTCTTAAACTGATCCTATTTGCTCAGGCTGGTGGATTAAGATAGCAAAATTCAAATGGAGATTATTGTGCAAAATCTCCTTCCTGTCCTTCAGCCATTATATTTCTCTTCTAGCCACCATACAATCTATAAAGCTGTATAAACCATTACTGAGTAGTTATTGGGTATTCTTCCTGAAATATACAGTAATCTGAAGCAGAAATTATTTAAAATATTTTAGTGACTTTTCATTTCTTCCTGTTACTTAGTTTTGGAAAACTTATATTTTTTTCCTTGCTCATCTTTGGTCACACAAAGAATGCTGTACAATATTCCCATTATTAGCAATAGGAATTAGAGAGATTATATTTAATTGTGCCTGTCTTACCTTTTGTGGAGGTTTAAACCGTTAATTAAGGAGGGCTAAGTTATGAATGAAACCAGGCCTGCAATAGTCCTAATTAAAAGCAGGAGGCTGGATCTGATGATGCTGGAGGGGAAGGAAACAGATAACTGAAACTTGTTTGTCATCTTTCCCTGGTGTGAATGGAGAGAGTGTTACACATAAATTAGTAAAGGTGTGATAAAAAATATAAGTAAATAAAATATTGTTTATGTTGGAAGTTTCGAGCCTTTGCAGTAATGCAGAATTTAGAAGCATTGGGTCAGATCGTAATTAGCTCACCCCATGACATTATCAGTTGCTACATTATGACTGTAAAGGTTTACAGTATTTTCTTTATAATTTCTACTATTGATGTACCAAATCTGTATAATCTGTAATATTGCTTTGTTTGGGGCTCTACTGCAGTGCTCTGGCAAAGAGCCCAAGGATCATTATAGTTCGTGTGTTCCAATAAAGTATACTGTCTTGCATCTATCTCCAGTTGTTTTGAGTTGTCCCTCTTTTAAGGTGGATAGTCATTTGTATGATATATTTACCTACATATACAGTACTTACAAAGACGCGTATAGCCTTATTGGAGAGAACCCTCTGTTATTGGTCTGGCACTTATATGTAAAGTTACCCTTCACATTAATATGCAAAAGG
The DNA here is from genome assembly GCA_036250565.1 of Sibynophis collaris. NCBI lineage: Eukaryota > Metazoa > Chordata > Lepidosauria > Squamata > Sibynophiidae > Sibynophis > Sibynophis collaris. Next base: position 3,886 of record JANHFK010005956.1, read on the forward strand.
GGAGAAAGGATGAGTAATTATTAGGCTGTCCTCCAGTATAATTTTTGCCTGTGGATATGGCTTCCCTAAACTGAAAATTGCCCTGCAACCAAATATGCTTGGACGATAATATGAAATTAGTAATCATCTTCTTTTTCTCTTAATCCCAAAGGAATTGATGAACCCTCCCAAAAGATGGAGACATTCAGAGACAAGACTGTAGATGAATTGAAAGAACTTCAGGAAAACTCAGAAGAGATTGAACGGTTGACATTGGAGTCGGATGAGGTAATCATTCATGTACATGAAAGTTATTGAAGAGAGAAACCATTTTTTAAAATGAGCTATATTTGCCTAACGTTTCATTTCTCAGGTCCAGAATGTACAGTTGCAAAGGGAGATGGGTCTGGCCACAAATCGTAGTCTTGCGGAGCAAAACCTGAAGTTCCAGGAGCCCCTGGAAACAGGGCGTGCAAACCTCTCCGACAGATATCAAGATCTGCAAAAACTGATAGAGCGATGCCAGGAGCAGAAGTCAAAGCTGGGTAAATTTTCAGATGGCTGTGGCTGATGGGGATAGAGGTGGAATAGAATTAGCCAATAGGCTTTCTCTAGGCAAGATGATGATTATTATTGTTGTTGTTGTTATTATTGTTATTTACATTTCCTTCATCTTGTTCTTGGGACATGGAATGGCAACAGGATATGGTTGGCATCTCCTCATCTGGATGCATTTGTTGATGCCCCCCAGTGGTCAAGCTTCCACAGCATTATAGTGTCAGGGACCATCTGTGTCAGGGACCACTTGTACTAGAGTTTTGATTTTAATTGATCACCTTCCCTTCTTCCTACTTGGTTATGGGTTCAGATTCCATGAGACTAGCTCTTAAAGCAACAGAATTCTTTTAGAAACTGATAGCCTTCATGTATACAGGGGTGTCAAACTCACATCATGGCAGCATCATGTGACATATTGGGACTTTTTTTCCCTTTGCTAAACTGTGCATGGGCGTGGCCAGTGTGTGACACATCTGGCCGGCAGGCCAGGAGTTTGACAGCCCTGATGTACAGTATATGTGCAGGATCAGGTGCTTGCATTGAAATGAAAAGAAGAGAGATGTATTTTTGTTTAATTTTTAAATCTTTTTTTTCTTCCTCAGAGCAATTCTCAGCAGCAACAAACCCTGATACCCTGTTAAATCTTCTGAAGGTAGAAGGACTCAAAATTGAAGAAGAATCTGAGGTTAGCCTGTTATTTAAATTTTAGAGGGAATAAATTATTTTAATTGTTTTTATTGACAGAAATTGAACTTTAAAAGTCAGTCTAGCTGAGCTTTCCCACATTTTGTCCTTGTTATACAACACAAGCAAATACCTGTGAGCTTTATATTTCCCTTAAATACATCCCTTATTTACCCTTGAAATTGATATTGGTTACATCTGAAAATTCCATTGGGCTAGTGATGAAAGAAATGGAGTATATTTCCTCCTCTTCCTCCTCCTCCTCCTCAGGTCTGGTAGGTATTTTGCTGCAATAAATCAGTATTTTTTAACCAGCTTTTGATCCTTCACTATGTGCATAGCATCTAGCTAGTTTTCAAGTAAATTTAGTGAGGCATCAGAAGGAAGTGTTTAATAGTCTGTTATCTCATCTCATTTTATCTATTTTGAGGGATTGTTTCACTGAAACAAAGTTTTGCTTGGAAGGCTAATTGAGGTTAGTCCCCTAAGCATGAATGGAGCACAAACTAAAATATAGCAGGAAGTAGGTTCTCTGCATTATTTAGGAATGAAGGAAATTTACAGAACTTGCACCTTTTACTCAAATTCTTCATGCATTTAACTTAGATCTCATGCTTCTTCCTTATACATTCTCTATTAGAGAAGAATAATCATTAGTTTTTCCTTGCATTATCCTACCATTTTCAGGGGATTTTGAATAGTTTGGGTAAGGAAGTCTTATTGTCAGAGAATTAGAATACAGTAGTCCTTGGGACTGGCATTTTTGTTGCTAAGCAATGCCATAGCTTGGGAGATACTTTGCTTATGGGAACCTGCAGGGAAGGCCACAAAGGGTGATTATGTGACTGTAGGATGCTTCGTAAGCACAAGCTGGTTGCCAGGTGCCCAGGTCATAATCAAGTGGCCATGAGTATGCTGGGACAGCTGAAACTTTGAAGCCTAATTGTAAGTACCACTTCTTGCAACTTTGAATGGTCACCAAAAAAGTGGTTGTTATCTGTATGTTCCCTTTGATGCAGAGGGAAGCATTGTTTTAATATTTTCTTTTTCATTCCAGATGATGGCTGAAAAGTTCCTGGAGGGGGAGGTGCCTTTGGAGACATTTCTTGAGCAGTTTTCTACCATGAGGAAATTATCACATCTACGACGTGTAAAAGTGGAAAAACTTCAAGAAGTGCTGCAAAAATCTCAGTCCTTGCCGGAGCCAGCAAATGATAATGAATTTAACCACCAGTCTCCTTCCCACATATCTTCTGGACCTATAAATCAGCAGCCACAGAGGCGTTCAGCTGGGGAACCAGCCTTTCCTTTACCTTATGGTCTATCTCCTTGTGTTCCAACAGGCCCTTCAGCTTATGGGGCTCTCCAGCCAGGCCCCTTTGGAGGAGCACCAGTTACAGTGGGACACGTTGCCTCCTCTCAACCAAGTGCCCAGCCCCCATTTCCATATAAACCACCCTCAGGTCCTGGATACCCATCGGTTCCTTCAAATAATCCCGTATCCCAGCCTCAGACAGGTGATCTGGCTTCATCCAGGTACTCTTGGTCTCCATCCAGAACACCGTCTTCTGGACCAGGGTATCCACAGCCTTCTCTCAGGGCTCCATCAGTAGCACCAGGATTTCCTCAGCCTATGCAGCCTCCCTATTTTCCATCAGGAGGAAGGCCACAATGTCCTTATCCCACTCAACCTTCAGCGGCTGCCTTCCCTGTTCCCTCCCAGCCTCCATATCCTCCAGGTCCAGCTCCATCTTTTGGGTATCTGCCACCACCTCTTCCCCCTCGGGGCCATACTTGGTCTGGATATTAGACCAGCTTTCCAGGCAGTATTTTACACGGTAGCTGATGAAATGATGTCTTGCTAGCTAACGAGCCCCAAGATGAAAATTGGGGAGGGTCATCCTGAGAAACATATATACATAAGCATTACACTGATGGAATAAATGATGGAATAACACTGTTAAGAGCTGCAAAGGAAGGCCGTCATTTGATGGTTCTGTTTGTAAGTATAGTGATGGTAGGCAGTCTTAATGGGATCAGTATTGACCAAACATTCAGTTCAAGCCATAGTATAAAATACATACAAAGACCCAGAGCTCTTATCATGGCAGTGTGCTTGCTAAGCTGTTTAAGGAAGACTTAATTGACAGCAACCTGGATCTGGTTTTGTGTAGGGGCGTGTGTATGCGTGTGTGTGTGTAGTTTTCTAATTTAGTATATTAGAATATATTAAAAAGTTCTATAAGCCTATATTCTTACAAAGAATCTGATGGAGAAATCAGTTAAGCCTTTCTGATATAAAACATGCTTTCTAAAGAAGAAGTCTAAAGTTTCTCTTGGCATTAGGAAATACCTCTTTGACAGTGATGGTATGTTTGCTAACTCCACAAAGAAAGAAAAGGAAGAAAAAGTCTTCACCTACTCGTAGCTACAGCAGATTACCAAACAATTGCTGCTGGATGTTCCCATACGGAAGCTTTGGAGAACCCTTGTCAGTCTAAGGGAGCATGTTTCTTCGTAGAACTGCGTTAACAGCAATGGATGAGGTCAGCACCAAAGGCCAAAACTATTCTGCTCTGTTATGCTCACCATCCACCCATTTTGCAATTTGTGGCGAGAGCTTCCACAAAATCCACAAGGTGCTCCTCATCCCACGCTGCAATTTTTTTTTTTAAAAAAAAACTGCCATTGATTGGATTCTCCTCTTTCTTCCGTAACACTTAAGTAACTTGCACTTTCTTGATTTCATACCATCAAGCAAGACTTAACCATGACTTCTTCAGTCCATATGCTACCCTTTGAACAATTTCTCTATGATTTTGTTTGACCTAAGGAACTTGTGATCTTGGCAATGCTTGGCAGTTGGCTAGCATTATAGACTAATAGAAAGCCAAATCACTATGCATTTTTTATATTGGGGAATAAATGAAGTAATGTCCTACCTACATTATTGAGTGTGACAACCTTCTCAGGAATTTGGATGTCTAGTTTCCATCATATCCAGATCCTTTTCTTTAATAATCTTTTAATTTTACAGAGAATGTAGGAAACAGGCATTTCCCGTCTTTGCTCATTGTTCCACTTTGGTTGAGAAGAAGAAACACTGGCTGTCAATTAATAGAATGCAGGAGTTGTAATGAAAAACAAAATAGTTTTGCTAAGCACTTTATCCTCTTGCTTGTCTAATTTATTTTTTAAAAATAATAGATTTGACTGGCTTTCTGACTTGATGGAAGCAATTGCATATATGTAATTGATTATGGTAATAAAATTTGATGAACTGCTTAGAATCGTGTCTGTGGCTATGAATTTTGGAAATGAGGCTGTAGTTAATTTATACTTGGAATTTTGCAACATGTTCTCTTTGATTTATATAAATCTCTTCATTTTCATCTCACAGGTTCATAACTCTTGTACTAGCTGACCTTTAGTTTGCTTAAAGATAGTTTTTTGTGACAATATCCCCCCAACGACCAATAGATTTAATTCATCTCCAATTCTTTTAACATTGAAGCATCTCTATTCTCTAAATTTTAATTTTCATGATTCATTTCTTCCTCCTTTATCATTCTGTTGCTGTCTCCATTCTCTATACCCTTTCCAGTATACATTAATGCCTAGTCAATAATAATTTAAATTATCGTTTAACTCTAGCTTTTCCCAACGTTGATCTAATGTGTTATAACTTCATACCTATATATATATATATATCCATAACATGACTCTTTCTAGCTAAGCAACTTCATACTAAGTGTAGAAAGAAGTAAGAAATTAAAAAAAATAAAAATAAAGATAGATAGAAAAGGAAAAAGCTATAATTTACAAGAACACCACTCACTAGACTTCTCCAAATCTTTCTATCCTTGCATCTTTGGTTCCACTGTTCCCATTCATCTCTTCATAAGTAGCTTTTTGCTTTTTACATTACATTTTCTCACATCCATTTATTTGGCCCACCAGCTTCCTCTTCAGCCTCTCTTTTTTTTTCTTTGTATATTTGATATTTGATTTTCATTCTCCATAAATAACCACATCATACAAATAACCAAATCATTTCATAATACTCACTTTTGCATTCAGTCCATATTCATTTAACAATCTTCAGTATTGACCATATTTTCCTTTGCTGTACACACTTAAGTACTGTATCCTATTCCAGCTGCAGCCGAGTTCTTACGTTTCTCCTAACATATCCATCTCTCATCTCTGTATAACAAATTGGGCAGAAGCACATTGTTATATACATAACAATCTCACACCAGAACTTTTGAGGGCCACTGTCTTTCTGCCAGCATTTATCCTAAATGTTTTCAATTTCCCCATATTTAGTAAGCATTTCACCAAAGTACACAAATTGATTTGCTTGCTCTAGTTTTTCTCCATTTACAGTATATATAGCTGGCAGTCATCCACTCCATTTTCCCTGTCAAAGACAATCACCTTAATCTTTTGTACATTACTTTTCAGAACCAAGCCCCTTGTGGCATCTTATAGTCTTAACAAACATCGACCGCAAATCATTCAGGTGTTTAGTCAACAAATAAAATGGATGACATGCCAAATATCCCCCTCCTCTTACTCCCAACTAATTCACCTATTAGGGTCACCACAAACATTGCATAAATATCTATATAAGCAATCATATCCTTCCCAATATTTTTATCATAATTTGTGACTCCCACATTTTGACCTTCCTGGGAATGGAAGAAGATTCCATAACTACATCCAGTGTCAATTTAATTCGTATAATTCCAAGTTTAACTAATTGGTTGATCAAGCTATCAGAAGATTTTGTAATATCATCAAAAGTCTAGGAGTAGTATATCTTGTCATTTAGTTACTCATGGGCTAGAATTTGTACCCTCGTAAATCTGCAATAAACATAAAATATTTGAGTTCTACATCACCTATGAAGCATTTTTAATTATGATGATATACTGAATCTTTCTTTGGGTTCTTTACAGAATGCATCATAAATATATCAATTTGTCATTCACTTTATATGTGTTTGTATATTTTTTCCTCTTTTTGTAGAGGGAGTGGGGGAAATACAGTGAAGTCCAAAAATCCCTAGATTTTGTTGTTTCTTTACAGTATTTTTCTAGAGGAGCTAGGATTGCAGAAATAATTTCATTATACTTCCTGAGAAGGCCGTTATATTTCCATTACTTTGAGGAAAGTACCATTTCACATCTTAATTACATGATAGTTTAGATTATTATAATTGACTCTACATGGGTTTACCTTTAAGGTGCTTTTTCAAGTGGCAACTGGACTTTCTTGTTTTTCTTTGAAGACGTTTCGCTTCTTATCCAAGAAGCTTCTTCAGTTCCAGTTTAACCAGAGATTTTTACTTTGAATTACTGTAATTGTTGTTATTATTTTCTGGGAATTTAAGTATTATATCATTAACTACATTAAGCAAACCATGAGCAGAAACACAATTATCTTTTCCACTAAAGCTGATAATGATTATTTAATCGATTTAGCCACCACCTGAATTTCCACACCACTCTGGATGGCTCACAATATAGCAAAACAAACTTAAAAAATAACACTGTACAAGATAAGTAGCCTGATATTTCAACTTGTTTATTTAACCCAACTAATCTAAACATGCAGGCCACAAAGGATATCTATTTACCCTAATTCAAGGCCTGGTAGAACAGGCAGGTTGTTAGTTGCCACCTCAAGCTTGCACTTCATTGCACAATCATTGGCATCAGCTACCATAAACTCTTGGGGAGGGGAGCAGGATGGGAGGGGATATGCTTCGAGGGAAACTAAACTTCACTGTACCCCTCCAAGATGGGCTTCAAGGACTTTGAATGAATTGCAGCTGAATACCAAACCTACACCTGAAGTGATTGTTCTAAAAACATCTAGTTTAAATTTGATTGGACATGGAAGCTCAGTGATGGGAGGCAACTAAGGGAGGGAAAAATTAGACTTGGGAATTTTGGCACATGATTTTCAGTTCTTGCCATGAATTACTGTAATTCATTTGACTTCTAGTAAACTATACCTTTCTCAATAAATGGGGAGGATTAAGGATCATTCTTATTTAGAGGTTCAACCTGAAGCAGGTCTGACACAGGTCTTAAAAGCCTTCTAGAGTGCCAATGGAGTAGAACCACACAGATTTCATGGACTGTGGCAGAGATAATGCCACTCTAATAGGCAAATGCTCTCTATGGAGATTCTCAGTCATCCAGGTCATGGTTGTCCCAAAGGTGCTTTTTCAAGAAGCAACTGGACTTTCTGTTTTTTCTTTGAAAATGTTTCGCTTGTAATCCAAGAAGCTTCTTCAGCTCTGTCTGGATGGTGGGGAATGGAAAGATTTATATTCCTTGTAGACAACTGGTCATTTGCATTCTTTTACAGAGTTGTTGAGGCCACCTGGAGGTTTATCTGTGTTTTCAGGATCACCTGACTGATGCAATTGGGTATGGAGCCTTCTTGGAACTGTTGAAAGGACTGTGTTGTAGACTCAAG
>JANHFK010005957.1:0-12696 GCA_036250565.1 Sibynophis collaris
ATGAAGGCTATTGCTTAGCACATTGTAAGCCGCCCTGAGTCTTCGGAGAAGGGCGGCCTATAAATCAAATAAATAAATAAATAAATAAATGTTAGATAGCTCACCTATACCCACATTGAAACAAACAAACACATAATTCACACAACAGTCTTACCCTGTTTCCCCGAAAATAAGACATCTCCTGAGAATAAGCCCAGTCAGGCTTTTGAGCGCATGGCAATAAGGCCAAGCGCTAATTTCAGGGTTCAAATAAATATAAGACAGGGTCTTATTTTCAGGAAAACATGGTAGTATATATGGTAAATATAAACTGAGTCTTTGTAACAGGGAAGCACATTTTATTTCAAAGACTGGATCTCCTGAAGATGAAATCTAGTTTTCTTTCCATTTCTAACAATCTCCAAGTTTACTTTTGAATCCTGCATACATGCAGACCTACTCCTTCCTGTTTGTTTATTTATAACGTATCTATTTACTGTCTATTACAATGATTTTCTAGCCTCCTGATTCACAGGACTCCACAAAGGATAAATTATTAATAATCATTACCCATTACCCTATGTCTTGGTGGGTCAATTTAGATCCCTCGCCTGAATACTACAGGTTATTGATAAACTTTTTCCACAATCTTGAGACATTGATTTTTAAAAGTCTCTATGGCAGTGGTGTCAAACTTGTGGCCCATGGGCCAGATGTGTCACACACTGGCCACACCCATGCACGGTTTAGGGGGGGAAAGTTGTGATACGTCACATGATGACAATGTGACACCACGAGTTTCACACCCCTGCCTTATGGCAAAAGTTAAGAACCATAACATTTAGGACTACCAGATCTAGTGTGCAAATATTAGATCTAATGATCATTAGATGGCAACAAAGAGGCAGGTATAATTCTAACTTGTGTCTGTAGCCCTAACAGAATTAGAAGACTTCTGCAAGATTACGCAGTATTCAGACCACCATATCCTCATCCTAGCTATAAATATGTAGGCACCAAGAAGGTTGATTAAAGCACCAGGAGACAGGAAGACAGGAACAGCACCAGGGAACAAGGACACGGGAAGATACAGTAACTCTTACAAAAGTAGTAACTCTTTTCAATATCAGTAGTAACTCTTATTCAAACAACCTGCCTTTCTAATTCAACAAGTTATTCCTTTCGTAGCTCCACCCCTCAGATCCCAAGAATAAAGAAAGACACATAGAATTACTTCAGTTTCTTTTATTGTTCTTCACTTACGGACAGAATCTTGTCAAACTAAAGCAACTATTTGCATAACTATAGGTATACTCTGAGAACTGTTAGGGAGGAGCCTCTGAACTCTCTTTCTTCTAACCAAACTATCTAAACTTCTCTGTTTTTTGCCCTCTGGAATGCAGCCCCTCCGTCCTGGAAATCCAACTGCATTGCACCGAACCACCTTCCATTATTTCATATAGTTCTTATCACATCAATATGATAATTAGTTGAAATATGTTGCTATATCTAATCAATTATTCTGCTGCATTAACATGCATAGTTTTAATGATCATGTTGCTATATGAGAACCAGCTTAGTTATGGTGATTAAAAGCACTAGGTTAGAAATCACAAGGCCATGAATTTGCTTCTGCCTTAGGTAAGATAATTTGATTACTTTGGGCCAGTTTATTTTCTCTCTCAGCGTTAGAAGAAGGCAACAGTGGCAAGCCAATTCTGAAAACACGGCCAAGAAAATTAAATAAACTTGTCCATATAGCCACCAGAAGTCAAAACTAATTTAAAAGCCAAAAGAGTCTTTAAAAAAACCCCTCACGAGTCTCTATAACAGAACTGCATCCATACTTACTCTCTAGGTTAATCTCTGTTGCCTCTGGAACCATATGAAATAGTTTTTCTTCAACAGAAGAAGAGTCAGAACCTCACTGCTAGTGAATTCTCAGGAGAAATGTCTCCAATAGTTTGTTTTTTTTTGTTTTTTTTTTAAAGTGTAGTCCTTGACTTAAGATCACAATTTGGATCAGAATTTCCATAGAAAGTAATTGTGTTGTAAGTCAAGTGGAAACTGATTTTATGACAATTTTATGGCAGCTTCCCCAATGAGTGTTTTTCAGCCAAAAAAGGCCCACAGATTGCAATCATGTAACTGTGGATCACTGCAACGGGTCAAAATGTGACCTGGTTGCCAAGTGCTTATATTTGTTATGGCCTGTTGGCCAACCAGCTCATCCAGCAGGTTGAATCAAATGAAGAGGAGGCGTGGGAGTCAGGGTCAGCATCAAGGCAATCTGAGAACTCTGAGGGGGAAGAGGGAATGGAGCTGTGTGTGTGTGTGAGAGAGAGAGACAGAGAGAGAGAGAGAGAGAGAGAGAGAGAGGCGGAGTCTGGGCCATCTGTCAGCCCTCAGATGGAGAGTCAACAGCCCCCAGGTCTGGAGGTGGCTGATGGGGAAGAGGACGAACAGCTGTCCAGTGCCTGATGTGCGGATGAGCAGAAAGCAGAGGAGAGGAGAGGAGAGCAGTGGAAATCTGTGGGCTGATCCTTGAGACGGAAGAGCCACTGTTTTAACTTTGAACAGTTGTTAAACAAATGGTTGTAAATTGAGGACTGCCTGTTTAGCTTTTGGGGGTCTCTAGGGCAAGGCTTGTGTTAATAAACCAGAGTAACAAAATAGCAAGGACAGCATAGAAACATGACCAATGTCACTAGTGATATGAGTCAAATAGGCTATCCATTCTTCCCTTTCACCTCTCTTAGAAGGCGCAAAGATGAGTGAGTCTAAAATTAGCTAGCTGTCTTTATAGTGGAATCAAAGACTTTTTAAACCCCAGTACTGTAGTACACAGAATATTATATCAGTAATTTAATGGAAAGGGGCAAAACGACTACTGAGCTGAAAGTACAGTATGAAAGAAAATCCAGGGTCACACATGAAAACCTGCGTGCCAAGCATCACTGAGCAAGAGATGATCAATCATGACAGCAATTTGTCACATTTCCCCCTAAAGCAATATTATAAACAGTCCTCTGTATTGCTCCTGATATCAGTGAGCACATACCTTAAATCTAGATCTAAATCTGAAGATGTTACCTAACCACTAGGTAATGAAACATCTGTAAGAAAACAACAAAGCTCAGAGGGTACCAAGGACTCCACACTACTTTAAATGCAGTGTGTAACTGCAGAAGGAATGTAGTGGCTCAGGTCGTTAGGACACTGGGTTGACAATCAGCAAGCCTGCATTCGAGACCAGAGTGCTGCAGTGTGACGGGGTGAGCTCCTGTCATTCACTCCAGCTCCTACCAACCCAGCAGTTTGAAAGCAGGTGATCACAAGAAGATCAGTGTGCAACTTAACAGGGATAGAAAGGAATCACCAACTAGGTGTGCCTCAGACAAGGATGATAGCACTGGCTAACCCTTCAACCTGGAAGAACCTCCATACTTCTGACATGAGAGCAAGTGACTTTCCGAAGCCTCGTTTTGCGTTGAATATTACAGGAAATACTGCACTGAATATAGGCTCCAGATTCCAAAGTCAAGTAAGCTTTCGAAAATAGGTAAGTATTACATTGATTAAAAGAAATACAATAATTTCTTGTGACAGCACCGCAGATTATGGATTCCCCGAAGAGCAGCCTGATAGCTCCAGTTCATGCAATTTCAGAAGTGTGTGTGAGAGAGTGTGAGATGGGGTAATGCATAACTCAATTACTTGAGAATTTTGCCAGAAGCTACTTTTCATGCTTGTGTCACATCTGTGTCAAGTAATAGCAGCTACCACATGTATTTCAATGCACACTTAGTTTTAGCCTCAGGTCTACACTCAGTGAATCAAATGCATGAGGGACATGAACCCGTTGAGATTCTACCAAGCAAAACTATAGAACCTTACTTCCAACTAGTGTTAAATAAGACAGTGGACACCTTTTTTGTGTGTGCTATCTATGTGTTTTATTCGTGATTCTACATTTAACAGTATCAACAGATGAAAATAACACAAAATCATTCTAGGTGTATTTATTTGTTTGTACATATGTGTCTACTTTGCCTTTTTTTTTTTAAATTGAAGATGCATGTGCTGGAGATAAGTGGTTTCAGCATGATTTTTCAAGGTTCTACAAAGGCAGAAAGTCCATTGAATCCTTCAATTTCAAGTCTCTCAAAAGCAATTATATTCAAATCTGAAGATCAGGTTTGCTAATGGGAAGCTCAGTAATGCAAACTCTGTACAGGTAGTCCTCAAGTTACGAATGGAATGGAACCTGCCCATTCCATTTGTAACCCGAGGATTTGTGGGAGTAAATCCAGGGTTGAAATCCACTTACTTTCTCTACTGGTTCGGAAGTACGTTCTCCATTCGCTCGCGCTCACTTCACTCGTGCGCTATCACTCTACTCGTGCGTGCACACTCCACTCACGCACACGCCATCATCACATCTGAGTTTTGACCCTCTGCACATGGGTAGAAAGCTTTGCGCATGCACAGAGGGTTAAAAACCAGGAAGTAATGACATCCGGGTGTTTGAGTGGAGCCTCATGCTTCCGCCACTACCAGTTCATTGAACCTTGCGCTGCTATCGGCACGCTAGATCTGGACAGAACTGGCAGGATTTCACCACTGAGTGAATCTTGTGTCTTGAATGAGATAACCTCCTCCTTTCACCCATGCATTCGCTAATCGAATCGCAATGCACATGAGGTATCTCAGGGTGGGGAAGTTCATGGGGCACTTACTGATGGAACAGACCACCTGCCTAAGATCACCCAAGGCATCCCCAACCCACTGAGATACCTCATTCTCCCTCCCCTGGGGTCTCCAAAATTGCTTCCCCTCCAACTTGCCACATCGGGTTACTTGCTATGCAAAGATCTAGCAAGCTGTCTCCTCTCCAGTCTCTGAGCCTTGTGCACCCCTCCACAGCTGCATTTTGGTGTGCGCAGTCCTCACCTGCACTTTGCAGATGAAAATGGAGCTTTGGAAGTTCCATTTTGGCCTGCGCAGGCCTTGCCCAGCATTTTGCCAGCTAAAACAGAGTGTCAGAAGGACGGCCCTCCGACACTCTGTCTTGGACAGCAAAGTGCGGAGCAGAGGGGAATAGGCAGGATGAATGTTGCAGAGCCTTATGTTTTTTATCTTTCTACATTTAGATTTTTTTTCCACCTGAATTTGCCCTGATTATCCCAATGGCATTCTGAAATTTAAAATTTTTGAATATTATTAACTTATCTACAAATTGCTGCAGTAAGCATGGATTGTTATTCTCTATCCATTTTATATTTACAATAAGCTGGAGATAAATCAGGTAGAGACAGGAACTGCTAGTTCACCCACTTCATGCTAACCATTTGTGAATGAGCAGGGATTTGAATCCCTCCCTAATCCCATTTATCAGTTACTTAATTATTTCAGGTATGCTGCAAATAATATTTTAAATGTTTATATGGAAAACCATCTGGAGTAACTACATGTATGCCATCAGTTTTAATCTTGCTGGATAGGAAATTCTTTTTTTTATGACTTACTTGAAATGAAGATATTAAATAGTAGTGGCTTTCCTAAAGTTGCTGTCAGCATGAAACTTATTAAAGTTATGCCAGAGTCCATTCACTCAACATCCAGAGTTTCAATCCACCAGAGTAGTTTCTGGCCCTCTGATAATAAGACAGACAAGAGCTAAGCAGTCCAATAATTTGCCCAAAGTAGCTGCCACTTTTCCATTAGAACAGACCACTGTGCCAGTTACTAAAACTAAAGCAAAGCCAGTAAATGAAATAATGGGGGTGAAAGTGAATATACTTTCGACATGTAAACATGTGGACTGCAACTTGATTCTCAAGATTACATTCTTTTGAGTTCCTGGATGTAAGTGTTGTGTATATATTAAACACACACACATGGTTATTAAAGATTGTAATTTAAAGAATAAAAACTAATACAAACTTAAAAGGATAAAATAAAAATAAAAAGAAGGTGCCGAAAAATAGAAAACAAAAAAGAAAAATATAATAAAAAAGAAAAGAAATACCGTATATAAAATGACTTCTTCCTTCATTAGAAGTGGAATTTTTTTTAGTAACTTATCACCTCCTCTTAAAATGCAACAAACAATCTCTTTTTCCCATATCCCATCTCTTATCTATAAACTAATCCTTGAAGCTTCATTATTTCAGTCCTGAGGTCAGCAAAATCCATTAAGGTTACCAGAGATATGGTAGCAACATATCTATTTTAACCTTGATCAAATAAACCAACTTTACATTACTTTTGCTTCTAACACTCTTGATCTTTAGACACTTAAAATAATGTTTAACAACTTGATTTTCATTTTTTGTCACTTCTCACAAAATATCTCCTTTAATTATCAAGATGTCAATCAGTTACTTCTACATGTCCAAAGTAGCAACTTTTTCCATGTAATTTTTGTAACTGTCATTTTAAAATCTACTTTCAGATCTGTCTCAATCATGTTAGGTTACTTTTTCCCCCCTCTTCCATGACATCTTTTAAACACAATCTATCTATAGAAGCAGACACACTTAGAATTATCTTCTGGTTCCAATGTTAAAAAATATCTTTCCATATGTCCAATGTTAAAATATTCTGTAAGTTGAGTCTGACTGTTCTTCTTTTATTGTAATCTTTATTTCCTTCTAGTTCCTTCTAATGTCCATTTTTTAAAAGCTTGCCTTTAAAAAGTAAGCTAAAAAGCCCTTTATCCAATGGACAGCTTCCCATGAATTATGCCATTTAATTGGATTTTCAAATATACCATGAAGTTGCAATTAGTTTTCCCACAACAAGTTACCAAAACACAAAAATAAATTAATCTTAACAGAAATCTGTATGGGTCTCATATAAATAAATCCTTTAAATAATAATAATGAGTTCTATTGGCTAAAAGCCACAGCTGTATCTTAGGTCATTAGGTCTGAAACAAGATTCCAGACACAAAAGAAAGCATTCATATAGAAAACAAGACTTATCTTTGTAGTGTTAATAGACAAAACAATATAGGAGCCATGAATAAAATGTGCAGCTTGAAACTGTACAGTATGTGTATATGTACCCTGTTTTCCCCAAAATAAGACATCTCCTGATAATAAGTCCAATTGGGTTTTTAAGCACATGGCAATAAGGCCCAGCACTTATTTCAGGATTTTAAAAAAAAAGACAGGGTCTTATTTTCGGGAAAACCCAGTATGTAAATATGTATTTTATATGTTAGACTTACAGGTAGTCTTCAACTTATGATCAACCTATGCATCACTGTTCTAAGTTACAACCCTAACTCTAACCTTAACTTCATAAAAGTTGGAAGAAAGCTTGTTGCTTTCTGGTAATAAAAATATGATCGGTTGTTAACAACAAATACTTTAACAAAACATAATGATAGAAAATGGCATATTAACATGTCATTCTTTTTGTACCTCTGTGCAACCCCAAGTGATGAGCTGACATACTTTCTTCTCTGCTGACCAACTAGAATGGCATGGAACTATAAGAAGACAAGGCAGCTGACAAATAAATAGAAAGAATGCCTTTTTATCAATAGACACATTGAGTTTGATCTTACCCATTATAATCCCAATTCCATTAAAACCAGGAGATTACATTTCATAATCATGTCAACCAGATGGACTTTTGAGGAATGGAAAATAAAACCCAACACACAATGAATTTGAAATTACATTTCTGAAATAGCAGTGCAAAAATTTGTCAACATGTTTTAACTCTGGTGGATCAAAATCAGGGATTACAGATGGTTAACTGATCATAGTTATCAGTACTTAGATGGGAGGTCACCATTGGAAAAATAAAAAGTGCATCTGGAAAAGTGACAGCAGATCTAGGTTTTACTCTCTGATGCCTTTGCTGAAATGGAGAAAGGCAGAGATAAAATTGGCAATGAACACAAAAACTGTTAGCTAATAAAAGAGGAAATAAATGCCATCTCAGCTCTGAGAAAGATGGAAACTCGAGAAAGTGACTCAAAATAACCCAACCTTGATTCTATATGATATAAGAATTGCCAGAGGGAAATGCTGGAAAGATTTCAAGTTTCTGTTAATATACCCTACAACAATAAAGTGTACTCTCAATGGTTTTTGTGGTGTCTGCTACCAGATCTGGCTTATCTCAAAGCTGACAGCTAGGATGGAGAATTTATTGGTGAAGGTTAAGTTATTACAGCAAATTTCCCTCTGCGAAGGTCAGGATCAGATTACTTTGATCCACTACCCCACAAGACTAATGGAACTGATTAGACTGGATTCCTGTTTCTTTGGGAGATGTTTGTTGATTCTGACCAACCACCCTATCAATGATCTGGTTAAAAATGTGGAATAATTATCTGGGTCCAAAAAGCTTTTGGTTCAGAAAAGAATAGGGTATTTTCTAGATGTCCCTTGCCTTGTATCAAGCCTGTAGCACACCATAGAATGTGGAGTAATTGCAGAAGACAAGGTGTGAGAACAGATGGCCTAAGTTATTGTGGTACAAGACTAAAGAATGAGTCAGTCAGTATGGGGGTTAGGCATCATAAAGTTTCTATTACTGCAATCAGAAAAGAAAATAAACTTTAAGTCTTCCATCTGTGTCAGTGGATAATTGGCCAGTGGAATTCATTAGAACTATTAGAGAGATGACCAGGCACTGGGAGACCTTGACCAGTGTTTTAGTCCACCTGAGCTCCACTATAAACAAGTTCTATGATTCTTTGCCAACAAAATGGAGTGGATTTGCACTGAATTTGATGCCATTTTGAATAGTATTAAGGTTTTCAAATGTATTATCTATTAATCTCTGAGCCATTAATCTACTTATCCATCAAAACAATTGCAATCCATAACATAAAAATGGCATTAAAAAAAAGAAATAATAATAGTGCTGGAGGCCCCTAAAAAATCTTGCAATTTTTTTTGCCTCTCAATAAGGTAGAGATAAGGTCCTTTGTTTGCTTCATACTCCTATTTGCTTGTTAGACCCTGCCATGGCTTGACTTACAAGGACCTCTAAAGACTTCGTATCTAATTAACACTTTGCTGGAGCAGGCAGAGCTTCTGTGGGACCAGCCAACTGGAACAACTTTTGGCCAATATCCAGTATTTCACATTTCGCCAAGCTGGTAGAGAAGGCAGTGGTGCTGCAGCTTTAGGAGGTCTTGGAGTTAGCTGACTATCTAGATGTTTTTCAATTTGAAGTCATACATGGACTTGGCACCGAGATTGCCTTAGGTCACTCTGATGGATAATCCATATCAGAAAAAAATAGCAGGGGAATACGATTCTGTTTTTAATTCTAGAATTATCAGCAACTTTTGATCTTGTTAACCACAATATCTCTTTAAGGTGGGAAAGTGCACTTTGTAGTAGTTTCATTCTTATCTGTTGGGCATGATCAGAATGTATTAATTTTGCTCAGCTCCTTAAGAGGCAGTTCTGTCTTGTCTCTTACGTTATTTAAGGTCTACATCAAGCCTCTGTAGGATCATCCATATATTTTGAGCTAACTGGATCTGCATAGAAGATGATACTCAGATGTACTTCTCACTTTCTATGGATTCAGCCAGGGTTGGATTCTCCACATGTGCCCCAACAGAGGAGAGGATGAAGAGAACAAGTTAAAGATCCTTATGGACAAAGCAGAGTTGTTGCTGATTCTAGACTATGATTGGATTAGATCTGGATTGGATTCCAGGATTCAATGAATATGCCTACTTTGATAGGATTCAGTCCCCCCCCTTAAGAAGAAGTTTGCGAACTGCGGGTCCTCCATAAACTGGCATTAATGGTGGACAACCATATAGAAATAGTGGAATGTTAGTCACACCCTCATTGTGGTACATGTGCTCTTAACCTTGATCATGGATTACTGTAGTGGCTTTTAGTAGGGTGGCCACTGAAATTGCAGTTACTCATGGTCCTTTTAAAAGTGCTCTATCATCTCCATGAAAAACCAGTGGCTTTCTGAACCCCATTCAGAAAGCACTCACTTAGTGTAAAAAACCCCAAAACCTTGCATGGCTCCTATGCGAATTATACAAACCTACTCTTGTATAATCTACCTCAAAATCTTATGTTGTCCCATCATAGATAAGTGCAGCAGCTACAACACATTTGGTTTTTTCATAGCAGGAATCAATTGCTCTTGGAGTTGAGGTAAACCTTTTTCATATTATAGTGTAGGTTAAAAGCTGTTCTTTTACCCAAGTCTTTTAGAGTTTTAATGTGGTTGAGCTTTTAGAGCTTTTAATATTTAATTTTAGAACTTTATATATGTACATATATGTACTTTTGTTAGCTGCCTTGAGCCATTGGGATTAGTAGAATGTACATTTATAAATATATGAATAATGCACTTTAGTATAAAGTGCTAAAACGGTATGAATTTGTCCATATAGGCTACTGGGGGAAGACTCATAGGCAATGAGACTCAAAGCAAAAATTAGTCAGTTACAGAATTTTGTCAGCATTCCTAGTACAACTAATAGTTGTGGGCACTTGTTGGTGCTTTGATTCTGGATAGAGGAGAACTACATCTAAAAAGGGAGGCAGAGAGGGAAATATTTCACTACCTCACAGCAGCAAAGTCAGATAGCCTATGTTAGACTACCAATGTAAGAGACAACTTTTAATGCATGCATCAAGAAAGGGCAAATAAGGGCAAACAACGACTTCAAAACATTCTCTAATGCTATGATTAAAAATCCCTATCAGCTCTGAGTCTGTTTATAAGGACATTACTTTTTTTAATATCATGATTTTCCTTGTAAGCAAAAAATGAGAGAACAATTTATAATTCCCAATAAAAATAATTCTGGTTTATATTCTATTTCTTCTCCAGTTTATTGGGAATTATAAATGGGAAATATAGCAAAGGGGTAATCTATTTAATAATACATATTACAACAGCAGTAAGAATGATCTTTGCCAAAAACTGGAAAAATAAGGAAATCCCCTTAGAAGAAGTGATTTTAAAAATCCTGACATGTGCAGAAATGGATAGATTAACATTGGAATTGAAAGATAAAAGTGAGTCAGAATACTATAAGATTTGGGACAAATTTTATCAATGGTTGGAACAGAAAGGAGGGACAAAAAAAGAAAACAATGAAACGACTAGAATTCGTAGAATGGAGAATTAAGGTTATATATGTAATAATAATAGAATGAAAATGGATAAGACAAATGTACAAGAAACACAGATAGAAGAAGGATGTTTGTATATATGCACATACTGAATAGACCAAATGTATATAAGTAATAAAGTATATATAATATTTATCTTTTATTTTAGTATGTATGGCAAAGACAGTGTCAGGTCGATTACACCGTGTCCAATGTTTTAATATGTGCTTAATAAAAAACTTTTAAAAAAGAAGAGAGATCAGGACTAACAGTATGCAGTTTAAGAATGTGCTGTTGTTTGTTTGAATCACAAATTACAGTTGGAAAAAAAATCCCTTGTCAAAAACAGGGTGGACACTAAATGTATTCCCCAGATCAACACACACTATCATGGTGCTATGGCCCTGCCTCACTGATCATATGCACAAGACTGGGGATGTACTGGTACTGGGCTGGAGTTCCTGTTGCTGATCACTGTCAGGACAAGTCTTGTGCAGATGATCAGTGTGACAGTATGGCGAGAAATACTCTTCAACTTATTGAAAGTTGCAACTATTTCTGCTAAGTTTGGTGAGCTCAGGAAATTATTTGAAGCCCAGCATCAATAAAAAATATTTAATGAAACCCTAGTGTAAAGATTTAGTTGAGACTTATTTGGGATGATCTCTTTAACTCAGTCCCGGTTTCTCTGCTGAAGCACGTCCAATTCTTATCAATGAAACTGGGCATTAAATCTACAGGGTCACCAGAATGTTTCACTGAGTTATTGCAGCTAAAAATATTTCCTCTAAAAATAGGAAAGAAGTGGTCTAAAGCGAAGACAGCTACTTCAAAACCAGAGGGCTTCTATGCACCATACCCATAATTTAGAAGCATTCTGACATGAAACGTTACATTTCTCCATTTGGGTGTCATCTGAATTTTCTTTTTAGAACAGAGTCTACTTTGTAGTATGCAGCTACATATTTCTGTCATGCGTTTCACTTGAAAATAATACCTCCGCTTCTGCTGTAATCCATCCACAGGGCCTGCCAGGGAGATGTGGCAGGTGGCTATTTAAAGGAGGGCCTTTCCAATCCAAGGTCTCAGTTTGGCAAGCCTCACCCAGCATGTATGCTGTGAATTCTTCAGCCAAGGTGAGAACATCTCCTCCACTCAAAAGAAAATAACTGCTTTTTAAAATATTATTCTTGAACTATGGTCGCCCTATTTGGGTTATTTTGTTTTGGTTGACTCTGGAACTACTTTAAATTCCCTATTAGATTCTGTAGCTCTATTCTTCATATTTCAAGGTTTGGATCTGGTCTTCTTATTCCACCAATGGGAATATTCTTGAGAAGACTTTCATTCATAATGTTCACCTATTCCCCCTCTTTTGACAGCCTTCCAAGCTATTAAAATATATATATTTTTAAGTTAGTAGAGCAGTGGTGAAATTCATTTTTTTTTACTACCAGTTCTGTGGGCGTGGCTTGGTGGGCATGGTGTGGCTTGGTGGGTGTGACTTAGTGGGTGTGGCAGGGGAAGGATACTGCAAAATCCCCATTCCCTCCCCTCTCCTGGGGGAAGGATATTGCAAAATCTC
>JANHFK010005957.1:49506-59531 GCA_036250565.1 Sibynophis collaris
AAGAAAGAAAGAAAGAAAGAAAGAAAGAAAGAAAGAAAGAAAGAAAGAAAGAAAGAAAGAAAGAAAGAAAGGAGCAAAAGAGTTTTTATAGCTGGGAAGGGAATAGCCAGAATAGTTCTTGTACAATAGTACAATCAATGGCTGAATAAAATCAGACTGACTTCATAGACAACCCTTTAATATGACAGTCATTCAGGTTTATGTTCCATCTACCGATGTAGAAGAAAAGAACCAATTCAATTTGCTTGTGTTCAGTCAAATGTGGGAGTCGCAAAATATCTATTGTCCTTATAAGTAACCTCTACGTAGGCTAGGAAGCCACAAAAGGTGGTAAACATGGTAAAACTGTCAGTCCTTTGAGGTAGTTCAGACAGAAAACCAAAACCATGATTACTAATACAGGTAGTCCTTGACTTACAACAGTTTGTTTAGTGACCGTTCAAAGTTACAATGACACTGAAAAATGTGACTTATGACCATTTTTCACAGTTATGACTTCGGCAGCATCCCCATGATCATGTGCACAAAATTCAGATGCTTGGAAACTGGTTCATATTTATGACCGTTGCAGTGTCCTGGGGTCATGTGGTCATCTTTTGCAACAACTTTCTGACAAGCAAAGTTAACCGGGATGCCAGATTAATTTAACAACTGGGTTATTAACTTATCAACTGCAGTGATTCACTTAACAACTGTGGCAAGAAAAGTCATAAAATGGGGCAACATTCACTTAATAACTGTCTCACTTAACAACAGAAATTTTGGGCTCAATTGTGATCGTAAGTAGAGGACCACCTGCACTACCTTTATTGTACGTTTTACAGTAACAGAATCTTGCAAGTCTGAAAGAACTTCCCTCTTCCCCTATCTTTACTTTAAGAGTACTAAACGTGGTCTCTTCTGAGATATTTTCTCCACCCTATACCTCCTTTGGAATCAGATTTCTCTTATCAGAACATTGTCAAGGCTGCAGCTTTTCCTCCTCTCTCCCAAGGTTATTCTCACAACCCACTAAAGGAAGAGACTGGCTCCAAGTTGACAAAGGAGTGAGACAAGGCTGTATAACACTCCCCCTGTTTATTCTATCCATATTATGAATATATGTTAAGGGAAGACGAATTGGAAGATGAGAATGACTTTAAATTGCAAGAAGAAGCATCAATAACCTGCACGATGGTGATGGCATTACTCTAATAGCCAACAATGTAAAGGAATGGCAAGACCTATTAATAAAAGTCAAGGAATAATGGGACTAAAATTAAATATAAAGAAGACCATGCTTGTCTCCTGGCCTTCTGAATACAAGTCAAAACATGGCCCTGTAGCCTCACTCAAGGCTCAAATTATCCTACTTTGGATACATTATGCAAATACCTAGCTCCCTCCAGGAGGTTGTAATCCTAGGAAATGTGGAAGGAAAAAGAAGAGGATGATCAGCGGCAAAATGAATAGACTCAGTTACAATGGTGCTGGATGCACCATTGAAGAACTACTAGAAGGTT
Source organism: Sibynophis collaris (assembly GCA_036250565.1). NCBI lineage: Eukaryota > Metazoa > Chordata > Lepidosauria > Squamata > Sibynophiidae > Sibynophis > Sibynophis collaris. The sequence continues at coordinate 51,009 of JANHFK010005957.1, forward strand.
AAGGACAGATTGTCATAGAGAAAATATATGTGGTTGCTAAGAGTCAACATGGATTTGATGGCACATCATCATTCAATCAATAAATTATCCTCCATTAATTAGAGTAATCACTTTTTCAATCCTCCCAAACACTGTGCTTTGCTTTTAGTATGCATGCCTGTATACATTCAATTTGATAGTTGATGTTTTAATAATGAATGAAGGCAAATTTCTGCATCCAATTTTGGTTGCTACGATGTAAAAAAGATGTTGAGATTCTAGAAAGAGTGAAGAGAAGAGCAACGAAGATGATTAGGGGACTCAAGGAAAAAACATATAAAGAACGGTTGCTGGAACTGGATATGTTTAGTCTTATGAAAAGAAGGACTAGGGGAGACATGATAGCAGTGTTCCAATATCTCAGTGGCTGCCACAAAGAAGAGGGAGTCAAATTATTCTCCAAAGCACCAAGAAGCAGTGGTAACTAATTAAGAAGAGAAGCAACTTAGAACTTAGGAGAAATTTCCTGATAGTTAGAACAATTAATCAGTGGAACAACCTGCCTCCAGAAGTTGTGGGTAGGCAGGGGCTTGGACAAGAAGACCTCCAACTCTGGACCCTTCCAACTCTGTTATTCTGTTTTTCTCATCAACAACAACAACTAGATTAAGCCTGCCTTTTGAGCTTAGCCTACAATCTCCAGGTGTGTCTGCTTTCTGATAAAGCAAATGTTCCCAAAAACAGTATAGTTGGTGGATGCTCCAGGGAACACTGGGCACAACAGAAGATTTAGGGACTTATATGCAAATCTATATTTTCACTATGGGGAGGGAGAGGAACAAAACACAAGGGGGCAATGTGTAACTCTGCAATCCTTTTCACAATCTAGTGGCACCACTTTGGAAGGAGAAATATAGGTTGTGTAGTTGTCTATTGTATGAACATGAGGCTTTGTGAGCACAGTTTGGGGAAGGGAGATTCCTTTTCAACATATGGATCTTCTTCGTGTGATGAACACACAATTAGTGTACAATAATTAGAAAACAGTATTTACCTTGGTCCTACTGAATCAATGGGGAATCCTAGACAAGATGATTCTGAGGGTCTCCTCTCCATGTGTGCCATTGAGCTTTGCTCTTCCTTACCTACCCCTCTTGTTTTCACATCCCTCATCTACCTACTCTTTGTCCTTTCCAATCCTGAGAGAAAGTGATGGGTGGGTTGACAACTACACTCTTTTTAGTGATGACTAGAAATATTATCTTACTTTTCTTCAGAAGTTAAATATGAGAAACTCTGGAGCTGAGTTTATAATGGGAATAGCACCCATTCAATATTAGATCTTAAACTTCTGAAAAATAACTATGTAGGCTTAAAGACCATCTAGGGTCAGGCATTGATGTCATGCTCTACTTCTTTTCTCCCTAATTCTCCCACAGGTACATATTAAAAACAAACACCTCTACAGTAACTGCATTTTTCATGAAGAAAATTATTTGTCATCTGAGTCTGTTAAAAATTGTTCTCATTTAATACCAAGATAGCAGGAGCGTTCCACCTATTTAAATAGATTCTCAATCCTTTTAGAGAACAATCCACCGATGGAAGAATCTAACAGGATGGTGCCATATACAATTAGCCTAACAGTCTCTCAGAGTAGACTATTTTAGGATCATTTGACTATAGTTATATTATTAGCATAAGCCAAGTATTTGCTTTCAGGTTAAACTGACACATCTGACTTTTGAGAAGACAATGCCGTTGCAAATTTGTTTACACAAATCCAGTTACTGAAATATTCCTTCAAGATAACATATTCAAGAAATCCTTTGCAGTAAATGATGTACGTTCAGTGGTATGATTTGTGTGAGGAATAAGCTTAGATAACATGTACAAACTAAGAATGTTGGTGTAGTGGTTAAAGCAGGGGTGAAATCCACTTACCTTGCCTACCGGTTCAGATGTGCGATGCAGATTTAGCTTTCTCCAACCTGGCTCCTATGTATCAGATTATAATTCCCATAATCCATAGGAAGGCTATGAATATCCACCTTGATGGTTTCAAATGTCCGACTATCCACTTTTGAAATTCTCAGGACAGAGATAAATTGGCCAATTTTAATTATACTCAGATTAACTTTTATGATTGGACTAGCAGTTGCAAACTGTCTTTCAGCAATCTGGAATAAGACCGCAAGCTTTCAGACTTCAAAACTGAAGGGCAAATTCAAAAAATTTAAAGGGTTTTAAGGGGCAGGTACATACTGTGGCTATAGCAGCTTTTATGGCTTTGCCCTGCTTGAAATGGTAGCATCTGCACTAGAAGGAACATTAAAACTATTCCCTTAGCTTTCCAAATGGGAGAAATTCCTTTTATTAACTAACTCTTATGTAAGAGCATTTTGTTTTTGCCCTAAAATAGTGTCACTATTAGAAGTAACATGTTAAGCTATGAAGATTCTTTTGGCTGTTCAATTTATCCCAAAATCCTGTATGTACTCCAATTTTTCCAATCGGACACCTTTAGAAATATTGGATTATACTTTCCTTTATTCCAAACGAGGACAGGCAATGCTGGCTGAAGATAATAGGAGTTATACTCTAACACATCTGGAGCATGCCAGGTTGGAGAAGGCTGGTTGAAATTACTGACCTGGGCAAGCCATCATACTGGCTCCCAATTTATTTAAGTACAGATCAAAATGTTGCTCTTAAAATAAAAACTCTACGTCTCTAAAGTAGGGCTTTCTCTTGGATGACTCTAACTGATTATTGAGATCAACTGTTATGACCCTTCACTAAATTTGTCCAATATTTGAAGTTAAGTGAATGGCGGTTGAGAAAAGAACATTTTGCATTGTTTTGTTTTGTTTTTTCCTTTTTGAGATATGTCTCTGCTCTGATCCACATAAATGTTTAATATCATAAAAAGATTTTTAATTGTACCTGCCAAAGCCTTTAAGGCCTGGCTGTGTTGCTGCTAGTGGAATGTTTTACATTGCTTGGATATGTTTTGGTTTAATGCTGCTTCTCAGTTTTATTACCATTGTTGTTTCATCATTTGTAATTTCAGTTGTGTTTCCTTCTGTAGACTGCTTACATTCTGTTTTATTGTAATCACCTTTGAACTGAAATACAGAATATTACATTTTCCAAAATGAAACAAAATGTTGCCAGGCCTAAAACTCCTTAAGGCACTGGTCCCTCTGCCAGATGCAAATTACAAGTGCACCTGCAATTTACACTACAAACATCCTGATACTTGTGTGGATTTTCCCAAATGAAATGGATTTCCTATTCATTTTACTGGAAACAGTCAACTTGCAGATAGATTTCTTTGCAGATGTGAATTAGTTTCATTTCTTAAATTACAATGACACGGATATACACAGCAGATTCACTTTAAGGGCACAAGGGCCACATAAAGTGTGATTATCACATATGTATAATTTTTCAGAATTAAATTGCCATGTGTTTTCTTATTTGCTGTAATTCTATCTATCTATTCTATCTCTCTGACTTGGATCAGATTGACCTTCCCCGTTCAAGACTGGGAAACTTCTTCTAAGACACGGGTATCAAATTCACCATGTCACATTGCCATCATGTGACATTTCGTAATGTTTTTCTCATTCACGGAGTTGGGATGGGCATGGCCTGTGCATGACGCATCCAGGCCTCGGGCCGCCAGTTTAACTATGTATGTGGTAGCTGTGGCCAGGAAGGCCTTTGTATATCTTTATTTGGTCCATTTGTTTCCTACACTGGGAGGCCCTTGGCCATGAGATGACCACAAGGTGACTACAAGGTGACTACTGCAACACTCTGTGTAAGGTTGTATTTGGAGATCATCCAGAAGTTTCAGGTGGTAATGGGCATGCCTTGATATGCCATATAACATTTCTGTTTGTCACTTTGCTTTTGAATGCAACTCAAGGTGTTGGTTGTTACCTATAAAGATCTACACAGTTTGAGATGAGGTTATTTGGGACCAGCTCTTCTCCATATTATCTACCTGGCTAAATCAATTTGGTAGGGTGCTTCCTGGGTTCCTTTGATTAAATAATGTCATCTTCTCTATAGTGCTCCTTCTCTATAGCTTCTCTAGTGACTTCCCTCTGGAATGAGATTCTCTCCAAGATCTGGATGGCTCCTCACTCTGCTGATATTTTGAAGCGTTTTGAAGGTCTTTGGTGAGGGTGGTTGAAACTCCCTTTGGATTGTGTGGTTTGTTTCTCCTTTGTTTCTCCTTGTTCCTGTTTGTCATTTTTACAATATTTTATTTTTATATGTTTTTACATGTGAACTGTCCAGAATCATTGGGAATCGGGCAGCATACAAATAATGTTGTCCCAGCAAAAAAAAAAAAAAGCTATGTAGAACTATTCAGAAATTGAATGAGAGTCTACCAAGAAAGATACAATTTAGACTAGGGAATAATAAAAACATTCTAGAAGAAAACAGTTGCAACCCATTTCCATACTGTTGACAAGAAAATTGAATGGTTGTGTCCTTCTAGACTCGTGCACAAGTTGGGAGCATTCTTGCCTCAGTGCTGTTCAACTTACAGTATATCTACAGGGAATCATCTATGCAGAAAAGATTTCTTTAGGAACCTTTGTATAATTTTATCGTTCTCAAAAATATATAGACAGATACACAAACACCATTGATCTTTGGCTGATCTGACATTAAGAGGTTAAGCAGTCTTTGAAAAGGATGGAGAAAGAACAGCCTAACATGATTACTTTGAATGTCAGATGTTGAACGATGACAAGTATTTCATGATTAGAATGAAAGCTGCAGATAGGCTGTTCACCCAAAATAATCTGCTTCATGAAGAATTTAAAATTTTATCTTACTGCTGTTCTAAAGCAGAGCAATGTTTCTGGGATCACTTGGGACTTAGAAGAACAAATAAAAACAAAGTTTTGACAAATAATGAAGCCGGTTAACAATGCTTAGTTGAGATAATGGTGAACAGACAAAGGCCAACTAGATGTTATATATTAAAAAAAAATGTCTGTAAAGAAGAAATGCTAAACATGGAAGAAAATTTCTGGAAATATGCAAACTCCACTATAAATGAGGAGACACTACTCTTTAATTCTTATTTCTAGCATTGCAGTTTGAAGAGTTCTTAGTGCAGAAAATAAATACGAACAATTAAAATATGTAGCGGCTGTTAAAATAATATTTTGAAATATACTTGTGAGGGGAAGAAAAAGCAAAGTCAGGATGATGCCACTAATTGTCTTTATGCTATATGAACAAAGTTGATTGTCTACTTACTAAAACATGTTAAAACTCACACAAATGAATAATCCAACAGGAAATTCTGCTGAATGCTGGGCTCCCTAAAAGTCAAGTTGAGTTTTAATTACACGCTAAAGCTTAAGCACAAAAGTCTTGCAGTGGAATACTTTTAAAAATTAAAAGAATGCTGTTTCAGTATCTGTTATCATTACAAGCTTTCCACTCATAGTCCCTAGGTCTCCCTTATGCAATGCTAATTGTAAAGCAGTAAGCTATTGGGTTATATTTGTCATAGCTGGACATACCTTTTTATTTTCAGCATGGCTATTTTTATAAAGATTGCAACTTGCTAACGGTCTTTAAATACATACTTGCAGGGAAGAGATAAGGGGATACAAACTGTTTTTTATTTCTTCCAACCATATTAGCCAAGATGGCAAAATTAAGGGCAGTGATCTCACTGAAGGAACAAGTAACAGGTAATGTATCATCGTGTTAGATTAACAGTGAAATGTGTAACTAGTGGCCAAAAAATCCTATTTATCACTATTCAGTTTTTTTAAGGCAGATTGCAAAGAAAATATCAGATTTTTTAAAAGACAGATTGCAAAGAATATGTCATACAGATGTGCATCAGTTATTGTGGTGAATATTTAATTGCATCTAAACAAAAAACACACTGTTCAATAAAAAAACTTAAAGAACTCAGTTCTCATAAACAATATACAATTTTCACCATTTTTCGTTCTTATGTTCTAAAATTTACTCAAAACCAGCTAGTCTTCATAAATATTAGCAAAAATGAATTTATTGTGGAATTAAACTCAAGCCCCACAGTTCTTATTCGTAGACAAGGATTTGTTAAGAGGCTCAGTACTGAAGGCGGCCCCTCAAACTGATGTTTCTTCCCACAAAATTAGACCTGACCTCAAATTCCACCTCCTATGGAATTTGAAGCAAAATGTCTTTTTTTTCTGTCTTCAGGCCCAGCTGCTCAAAAAGCTGGGTCCTGAACATTAATCCATACTTACTTCAGCTTCCACATGCGACCTCCTCTGATCACAGCAGCAGAGCTAGAAAATCAGCTCACGCTAATAAAGCCAAACAAAGCCAATCGCAGAAGCAGTTCTGCGATAAAAGATGCTTGATCTACGTAAGTAGGACACATATTACTTGGATTCCAAGCATTAAGAGTGACTTTTCTCCTTTCGATTCTAATTCAAAATCCACTTGCCTGAGATTCCCCCTTCTTCTTCAACACCTGCTACTATTCCGAACAATGGGATTTTATTTAAAATACACACACTATATTAAAAAAAATGCTTGCCCTGAGAAAGAGAAACACCTGAATTTTCTTTTCATTGTTGGCCCAAATACACAAATGCCCAGAAATGTTACACAGCCACTTACATTTCCTCCTGCTCACAACTAACCCGTAAGAGGCAAAGAGTTGCATCCTACCTGTGAAGGAAAACTCTTGGCAGTCCTCTGTTAAAAATCCTCTCTTGCTTCCCCTTCTGAGACAAAGTTCCCAGTCCCCTGAAGATACAATCCAGTGGAGACCAGCTCCACTGAAACTCACCCCTCTCCTTCTCTCAAGCAAGTCACTGGAGACAGCTGGTTTTATTTTAGCCCTGCATGCACACCATGGCACTTGACACCTATTTTTAGGGGCTGAGAAGTACAGGGCCAGTGCCTGAGTCAACTACTTGTTCTAGAAATCTGCTAGTAAAAGCCATCTTATAGTGCCTTTTGTCACCTCTCTATGCTCGGTGTAACAGCACTTGTGCAGTCAATCAAGGGTTCCCTGACCCAGTTTTCCCCTTGGGAGATAGTCGTTTTTAGAGAAAAGAAACCTAGATCATCCTAGTCATCACACTCGCGTGGACTCCACCCCCAGCTAACACTTCTTTTCCTGGCTCTTCAATGGACTCATTTGATTAATTCACAAGGCATTAATTCACAAGGGAAACGTATTTCAAGAAAATGAACCGCCGTGATAAACAAAAATAAAAAGGCACTTAACCAAATCTTTCAGTGCTTTTCAAAGGTGGAAAAGCAAGGTGGGTTTTTTTTTAAGTCAATTAAAGAGAGCTTCCCTATATGAAGTTGGGAAGAGACGTGAGCTGACGTTTAAGCCAAGAAGTGGATTTTAGTATCCGACTCGTTGTTGGTACTGTATGCTTACTCATACCAGCAAGATGCTCTCCACAATGTCCTAGTTCTGTAGGGCAATCTGGAATGACTGATGACTCTAAATAAAGCAGCAAAAAAACTCCTATATCTCAGGATGAAGAGACTCTCCTAAGTGAGAGGGGATGACTCTGTTTTAGTTTTGATATGAATGATGACTTTTTCCATCGGAATTCCACAGAATTTTTAGTCTACCATTAAGTTTCACCTGACGTCAAGTTCAAAATGAATTGGGGACTATCTGATGATGTGTGACCTCAGAAAAAATGTTGAGGGAAGACTCATAACATGTTATCTCCAAATCGGAAAGCAACGATGTTTTTCCTTAAAAAAAAAACCTACCTGTGGAAGTGGAGGAGGATGGGAATTTAGTTTGCATTTGCTAAAAAGGAAAAATCTGTCTTCAAAACAGCCAAATGGGAAGTGCAAATGACTGCAAACTGGTGGAATTTATCTTTTTGTAACATTTAAATCACTTTCCTTTCTGTTTAGTTAGTGCTACTCTGCCCTTCATTCTTCCTCTTCTTCTTCCTTTCCTGTCTTTTACTTTCTTTTCTCGATGCAGCTCCCCTTCTTTCCACATACAGTATCTCTTTTTCAATTATTTTTCCTCATTGTTTTGCAATGTTTCTGCTAGAAGGAAATCTGTAGATGTGAATTGGCCAGTTTCTATGTAAGAGAATGATTAGGCGGATGAGAGAAAATGATTTATTTTATATAGAAAACTATATAAGACTAAAATGCACAGTTTTTGTCCTACATCTTAATTTATCTGAAGTAACCTACTAGCATATTTGAAACTATACTATAAACACATGCACATGTCCAGATTTGGGCATGCTATGCAATATATTTATGAGAATATGGAAATTAAGGAAGTTGTAAAGTGGTGTTGGCCACCTAGGGTTGACAAAGTAGACTATTTCACAGGATTTTGTCTGGATCCTGACCTTCTTTTTCGGCTACCCTTTTCTTTTAGTGGAAAGAACTCATTTTTACTTCACAGGTATCTTTTTTTTACTGTGTTTCCCTGAAAATAAGACCCTGTCTTATATTTTTTTGAACCCTGAAATAAGCGCTTGGCCTTATTGCCAT
>JANHFK010005957.1:63545-75188 GCA_036250565.1 Sibynophis collaris
AACCTTGAGCCTGGTGAGATTTGAACTGCCAAATTGCAGGCAGCCAGCAGTCAGCAGAAGTAGCCTGCAGTACTGCAGTCTAACCACTGCGCCACCGCGGCTCATAAATAAAGCCTGTAAGCAAGAAGCACGCAACATGCACACTTTATGCGATTCGCCTATAAATTCCTACTTCAATAAACATCTAAGCGTTCCATGGCAGATGTGCTTCACTTGGGGTTATTTCAAAATAATATTGGGGGCCTCCCTTGCAGAAGGATGGACAAGATAGTAACTAATAAAACTATTAATTTTTCTCTCATTCAAGAGAAACTACAGTCTTGCAGTTCTTTTGAACTAGGGGGATCTCCTTGTGCAAAAGAAAGCTCTTTAATCTCTTCTCTCTCTTCTGAATATGCAGCAAAGGACAAAAAGCCACTTGGGGCATATTTTTATGCAGTTGGCCTCTTTTGTCCATTGAATGCTATGCATCTGGCTGGGTAGATAGTTTATTAATTGATTAGTCTTAAACCCAAAATAAAATGGATCAGGAACTAAATCCTGGATAAAATAGGTAAAAGAAAACACACTATTAAAATACATATAAGGTGTGCTATGAAATCTAGTTGGTTTCCTTTCCAAGGAATCCCGGATCCTTTCTGATACGAAGCCATGGGCATCTTTGACTCACAAAATTACCTTAATTATCTGTTGCATAGTTTTGTGAGCTTTAGCTCATCTCTAAGATTGACCAAACTTTCCTCAAGAGATCAAGAAATTTTATCTCATATATTTTCCTACAATTACTGTTCTGGTTCTTTGAGCAGACAATCTCATATTTCTTTGCAATTTTTGTTGCCTGGTTTACTCAAGGAGCGACCTCTCTCCATAGTCAATCTTTTGTTAAGTCTGATTCCACATACAGCATTGCATGATCAACAAAGCTGTAAGACTTTGCAGAAGAGGGTGAGAGTTTGTATGTGAACGGATGTTTTTCAAATTATGATCGGTTAGACAGACAATTTAGAGCATTAGGAAGCCCAGTAGAATTACTTAGTTGCCTTCTAAATCTAGATGAGCAGCGGTGGCATAGTGGTTAGAGAGCAGTACTGCAGGCTTCTTCTACTGACTGCCGGCTGCCTGCAATTTGGCAGTTCAAATCTCCCCAGGCTCAGCCTTCCATCCTTCTGAGGTGGGTAAAATGAGGACCCAGATTGTTGGGGGCTATATGCTGACTCTGTAAACTGCTTAGAGAGGGCTGTAAAGCACTGTAAAGCGATATATCAGTCCAGGTGCTATTCTTGTACAAAATTATTGTGGCCCCAGTATTCCTAACAACCACTAAGTTTTTAATTTATTTGGCCAGTGCCACAATTAAATATGTCATCCAGAAAGTGTTCAGAAGAGTGCAGAAGCAGTTGTGGGTTGATTTTTGTTTAGTTGTTCATTGTATTACTCTTTGTGAATTCATAATCTAACTATGAATATAAACAATATGACCTTTAGCAATGAATGCACCTGACCCAAACAGTATCAAAGATAGGTTACATACATTTATATCACTCACCTTACCTTGAGGCAATTAAAGTCTGCAATGAAAGGACAATGACAGTCTTTTCACATATTTATGGATTGAGAACTATGATACTACAGTATGTATAACATAGATCTGTACTCTGGAAGTGTTAAACCAGTACCACTGTCATTCTACTTATAATCAATTATTTGTACTTCAATAACTGTACAGCAGGGGTGTCAAACGCGATTTCATTGAGGGCTGCATCAGGGTTGTCCTTGACCTTGGGGGGTCAGGATGGGCGTGGCCAGGGTAGGCATGGCCAGCTCGATGTTACGCATGTCAGAGGAGCCTGTGGCAGCCTGAGTGCTCTACCAGCAAAAACAGGCTCCCGAGCTCCGTTTTCAGCTGCGACAGCCTCCTCCAACCCTCTGCCAATGATATTGGAGCTCAGGAGGGCCACACACAGCCCTCCTGAACTCCATTTTCACTGACAGAGGACACGGGCCTGTCCTTTGCTGTTTCTAGGGTGACCCTGCGGGCCAGATCTAAGCACCCCGGGGGCTGGATTTGGCCTCCGGGCCTTGAGTTTGACACCCCTGTTGTACAGTAAGCAAATAAAACTGGCCAAACTGTAAATGGATAAATCTATCAGTTGCAAAACTGTAAAAGAAAATAATCTGAAAAGCAATCTGTCTATGTATCGTGTACATAATATATCAGGCAGGATAATTTTTAGAAATTCTACTCTTATTTTAAAAATATGTCAAGGAGAAAACACTGCAGCTGATATCAGTTCTTAAAATGCTTGTCAGATAAAAGAAATGCATGGAATTAAATGTTGCAGAAATAAATTTCCTTCAATAGGTGTAAGAATCCAAGTCCTCTGGCACACATAAAGTGCTATAAATGAGCAATAATTCGGGGGTGACATTGTTATAAAGCAATATAAGTACAAGGTGAACTCATCTGCATGCAATTATTCACATTGTTTAAATTGTGCTGATCTACCAGAAACTACTTCTACTTAACTGCCTCTGTTTTACTTTTAATACTTCAAATAATTTCAAGGTTGCTGGAAGCCATGGTTCTATTATAGCTTAGGGTGGGTATTTTTCCTCCTGAATCCTAGCCTTAACTTCCTTTGTAAGAGCACAGCTAACAACATCCATTTCTTGTTTTTATTAGACGAGAATGTGCTGTTCCTACTTTAGTTTCATTTCCTGTACTAAAAATGCATTATCTTTCCCAACCATAATTCCGGTTAACAAGGAACAAGATTAGTCGGTGGTAATGACTAATTAACAGTTACTGACAGCATTTAAATTGTCTAAATTACAGGTCAATCCTGTAGTCTTGATATGCGAGGCAGTCACTATCCCTTTGCTACCGCTAGCATAATCATCGCTGAATCAATACCAGGCCAAGAAGCAAAAATTTAAGGTGTCAACCCAATCACTCCCACAACATTCTTTACTGTTACTCATCAATTACACAAATCCTGTCTCTGTTTTAGTTATATATCAGAGGCTACAAGTAGAACAAGTGCATGATGAAGGCTGGAAATTCAAAATACCGCATGAAAATTCACCAGCAATTGCACATAGCAATAGCACTTTGACTTATATACCACTTCATAGTAGTTCACAGCCTTCTCTAAGCAGTTTACAGAGTTGGCATATTGCCCACAATTATCTAGGTCCTCATTTTACTGATCTCAGAAGGATGGAAGGCTGAGTCAAGCTTGAGCCGGTGAGGATCGAACTCCAGGCAGTGGGCAGAGTTAGCTTGCAATACTGAATTCTAACCACTATGCCACCACATGCTTTCTCAAAATTTATATTTTAATTTACACATTTTCCAGCAATCTTCTCGTTAAAAAATGTGTTTGTGTACATTCTTTTTCTGTATTTGCATTTTATGTGCTCTTCTGAATAGCTGAGGATCTGAAATCTGTAAATGCTGTAGCTATAGATCTATGGAGATTTTCAGCTGAAGAAGCTTCTTGGATAAGAAGCTAAAGAAAAAACAGAAAGTCCAGTTGCCTCTGGAAAAAGCACCTTTGGGCGGTAGCTATATCCTCAGAAGTGCCAACTCAGCATTTGTCATCCTATTAACTCCAAAGAGATTCCCTCTCTGTTCCCATCTTCTTTTTCTCTTCTCTGCTTTCCCCTAGTTGAAATATTGTTGAACTGTCAATCATTTCCAACTAGAGTTATCTGAAGATTTCAACAATGGAATTCTCCCCAAAAGTTTAAGACGTATGCATATGGCAAATTTATATAAAACATTGGGTTTTTTGGGTTTTTTTATCATTCCTTCTTAAAGGAATGATAATTTATTTATTGTCTATCAATAGCATCAGCTTTTTGGAGCAAGAGGAGTTGCATCAGAGGAAAGAGCATGACAGTACTTGTGGAGCCTTTGAAATCTGCATGGGAAATGAAGGAACAATGAGGAACTCATTGCTGGATTTCCATGCTGAGAAGAAGTATACCCATTTCATAATTCTCTGTCAGGCACAGAGGCAGCCTGACGGGAAAACAGCAGGATTCCTCACTGCTATAGCTGCTGGTAGGTTTTCATACGATGTGCACAATGTTCAGGGAGAAAAACAAGCTTGTTTATACACACCTTGCCTGAAGGAGTATATGAACAAGTAATGGAGAAGGTGATATGTAATGGATTCTTCAATGATCCAGTGAAGAAGTGCCAATTATCAGGACCTTTTGCCTCATGAATTTTCTACACTTGGAAATTCTCCACCAAATAGTCAATGTTCTACCATGTCAAAGGTATGCTGGAAATGTATATACTGTGACAAAGGTATGCTGGACACTTTCTGGTCTATTCTTTGGCTGTAAGTGAATAGACAGTCATGGCAACAGGAAAACAGTATGCCTGACAATCAAAGACTCTCCATTTATTCACTAATGTACATTTTGTGACCTCTTTCTACACAGTCCATCATGTTGGATATTATTACCACTGACGAGGGGGAAGAGCTGGACCTTTATGTCCACCATATGAAAATTCTGGCCACTAATCTTTTTTCGTATGAAGCTTTGCAATAAGCTTTGAGGATCTTTTCTAAAAAATAAAAAAATAAAAAAATCCTAATTCTGGGAATTCTGTAAAGGATCTGAGCAAAAGAAGGATGTTTATCTGCCTTTGTTTATTGTTGTTCTCACTGATAGTTTTGTGTATAATATTTTCTGTCCCATCTTTGAGACTAACTTCGAATAATCCAGCCACATGTTTCCTCTCTCTCTTCTGCCATCACACTGGTACAAAACTATTGCCCTGTCAGTATAATTTTTTCCCCACCAGTGCAGGGATGCAAGAGGATTTAGGAGTCATCTGGTCATTCACCCAGCCACCCAGCCACCCAGCCACCCAGGAAAGGATCAGACGTTTAACAACTTGCAAAGTTAATAACAAGCTAATCAAATTCAATTTGACTTTCTTATTTTCTAGTAAGTCCCTTCTATTTTGCACCTGTTTGCAATTTACTTTTAAAACTGCCTGAAAGGTTTCTAGTCATGAAAAACCACAACTGTACTGCTCAAGACTAGTGAGACCAAATCAATTCCACTGCAACATGTAGTTGTCTCATGTTCCAGAGAAGAAAACGATACTGTATGATGAATCTTCATTTACATCTGTAGTACAATCACAAGTTGGATTTTATTCCTTTGATGTGCATCATTAACTGTATTAATACCAGAACATGAATCAATCTTGGCCTCTGTCTCTCCCTCTCTCTCTCATACAAAATTCTGAAATTAATGAGCATTAGTGAGGCTTTAATATGGCCAAGTAGTTCTAAAGAATTTCATTTCCACAAAAAGAGAGTAGTTTAGTGAGAAGCTTAAACTAAAAGCTGATTTTCCCAGGAAGCATTTAAACAAAAAGGAACATCTGAGCCAGTTTAATTCACAAGGCATTGAGAAGATAATAAAAATGAATGTTTATGATTATTAAACAATATTTCAGAGCTGGAACGCATTCATGCCTACTGCTTTATGTAAAGCCAACTTCCTTAATGGCTTTTAGTTTGGCAGTTGGACAGTTCATTCCCAGCAACAGCTAGTGAATGCTTCCTAGGTTATCTGTGGCCAATCCGCTGTGGCCATCTTGCCATGGCCATCTCACTGCAGCCAACTCACTGTGTGTCAACTCGCCATAGACAACTTGGTATGGGACAACAACTCGCTGTGGACAATTCCATGTGGAATAACTCAACATGCTAAATGTTATCCGGCACTGACATTATTTTCATTTTTGTCAATGGAAATAATGTGGGGGATAATATTTATTGCATTGAATTATCCTGCATGAAATTGTCCTATGGTGAGTTGTCCTGCAGTGAGTTGGCCGTGGTGAGATGGCCACAGTGAATTATCCCATTCTACCCCAAAGATGGGACTATTTAACCCACAGTGCACCCAGTCTGTTGGCTCTTGCCAGCTGGGTAGAAACCATGGAAACCATGCCCCCATGCCATTTAGAATTTTATAGGTGATAACCAGACCAATGAAGCATATTGAAAAAAACACTGGACACCTGTGCAGCTCATGAACAAGGGTGTTCACCTGAGCATGCTGAGACAGGTCCACCACCGCTCATGCTGTTGTATTCTGGACCAAATGAAGCTTTTGAGTGGTTTCCAAGAGCAGCCCCATGTAGAGTGCATTGCAGTGGTGGATCCAACAGTTGGCAAGGCCTTGACTGAAGGGTGCCACAATCTAGAAAGGGTGCAAGTAGAGCACCAGATGGAACTGTACGAAGGCCTTCTTGGCCATAACTACTATCCAGAGTTTGTGCAGTATCTGTGAAAGGTCCCCCCAATTCCATATTCTCAATGCTACCAGTTCAGGTGCGCTCCTGCATGGGAGCACGCGTGCACTAGGTGCATGCAGGCCTTTTCTGTACATGCACACAACCTTCTGCACATACGAACAACCTTCTGCGCATGGGAAGATGGTTAAAAAACGGAACGTAATGACATCCCAACGGGTGGGCGAAGTCTCCCACCGCCAGTGCTACCGGTTCGGCGAGCTGGATAGAATCAGGGGGGATTTCACCACTGCATATTCTGTATTCTTAACTCTATCTTTGCCTTAACATTTCCCAGCCCAGCTTTTCTTGATTGCACTTTCCAGAAAAGACTGAAGATGTTGATGTTAAGCTTTGTCTGCTTATATGCCATTTTTTCAATTCATTCATTTGAGTTCATATTCTTCAGTTTCAGTCGCTCTCCCAACTATTCCTACTCCCAACTATTCCTACTCACAAGAAGTAAGACTCCTCTAACCTAACACTCAATTTTAGTTCTAGTTTTAGTTCTCTCACTTTATAGGACCTAGCTGGTTGCACAATCAAGAGAGGATCCACCTCGCTGCCCTCGAGCTATTTCTGCCCTGATGGTCTTTATTTCACATTATAATACCTTAGGAGATGTCCAGTTAGAGTAATGGTGGGGGGAGGGGGACGAACAGCACAGAGTGATGCTTCCCATACTTACTGTAGAGCCTGACTGATGGATGCTTTCCCCGAGTCTGGCAGCGTGCTGAAAGGGCTAAGAGAGGCAGGATAGAGATTGTCAACAGGAACGGCAAATAACTTGCTCACATTGTTTTGTGGTGACTGATAGGTACAGAGCCTAATGGGGAAAGGGGTGAAATGTATTTTAGTAGCAGAACACTAAACAACATTTCCCAAATTGTTATAGGCAACCATAACCCCTGCATTGGCTAGATTATTTAAATGGAGATTAATGGATGTAAAATTCTCTCACTTCCTGCATCAATAAAACAGGACAGGGTGCATCCACGTATCCACTTCCTTTCTAAAGTGGAGTTAAATTTTTACAAAAGCTCCCAATGAATTTAGAAAGGCCTCCCACAGTCACTTCTTGGGGAAGATACCGCTCTTGCATATGGGGTTACAGGTATTGGTTCAGTTAGAGATATTGGGATGAGTTTTAGCCACGAAAAGATTCTTGTTGGCGCATCTCTTCGATTTCTTTCAGGGCCTTCGAGAGAAGCAATGACATCTTATTTAATGAATTCCACAAACGAAGGATATCATCACCTATCTCAAACTTTTAGATAATCCATTTCATTGGTCAACCTCAAGTTTTGGAAAGACAAATGTACCATTTTTTTAACACAGCATCAGTGGTGGGTTTCTACCAGTTTGCCCCAGATTGTGTGAACTGGTAATGGCGGCAGCAGGAGGCTCCACCCACCCGCCCAGACGTCATCACGGATGCTCTACACATATGCAGAAGTTTCTGCGCATGCGCAGAAGTGCCACGCACAAGCGAAGAAAGTACACGCCCTTGGTTCCGAACCAGTAGCGAAGGTAAGTGGAACCCACTACAGCACAGCATGCATAATTTGTTAGCACAATTCATCTCTTCGCTAAATCAATTTAGCTCCTCTTTGCATACCCATTTTGCCTAGGGATGCTACCTCATCTTATCCAATGTCCCAAAGGATGATTGATCTGTGACAGGATCTGTGTGACCTGGAGGACTGAGAATCTCCATAGACATCTGAGCCAATGCATCTGAGAGGCATCAAGATAAGGAAAAATGCTTTTAGTCTCTCCTTTGTTTGGACTCCGGCAACCAATATTCTGGAAGTCTTTTCTTTTCTTTTTTTTTCATTTCCTACAGATTTAATACCTGGTTTCAAGATCAATGGTTCAATGACAAGTTTAATATTATATAGGAAGGATAAAATGTCCTCCCTCTTTACTTTGCTGTTCTTCTACTACAGATGAACCCTGACACCTTAAGTAGTAAAGAAATAAACAAGAAATTGAAATATAGAAATAAGAGAAAATTCTATAGGCATCATGACTGTTTCCTGCATTGAGACTTTTTCCATACATATTTCAGGAGAGCTGTACAGTCATCCAAAACATTCAAACTCTGCTGATAAAGCTAATAATACTAACTCACATCACAAAATTTTCTATATGCCTTCCAATAATATGCATGAATGTTTGAGAAATTTGATATTTGCAAATCTATATGCAATTCCCCAAATTTACCTTAGATGGCAGATTTGGAACTGCTGTTAATGTTCAGATTAGCCTACCTTGCTTTAATCAGGGCCATGAGATCCACCAACTAGAACCTTGTGCAAAAGTATTTAATTGAGAAAGAAAGTTGCCTGTTTTAGTCACAGATTTTTGACACACAACATTGATTCTTGATTATCTCTAACTTTATTCCTTCTAGCAGAAGTTTAGGGCAGGAGGTAGGACTTTTGTGGCTGCTGCTACTATGGCTGAAAAATTTGGAGTCATGTATCACTATTAATTTATTGCAAACCTTAAGCCAATCATCAAGCAGTAGATTGACCTATAACTTTTGCCTATCCTACACTAATGTACATATACTTTGCCATCCATCTCACCTCATGGTCATTACAGGAAAATAAAAAATCCTGAAACATTAAAATTCCAAGAAATGTCATTTAGGAACAAATACAAAACATACTCTTTTTTTTAAAGCTATGAACAGACTAATGTATCAATGAAACCAAGTACATTTTGATTCATTATAGCTAAAGAAGAAAATTGGGGGTTGGGGGGGAATTCAGCCCTGTGACAATAGGTACATAGAAATGGATATGAGTAATACACATGTCAAAATATTCTCAACATGATTTAACTGTCCAGTTTGGTATATCATGGAAAGAAAAATGAACTGTTATTAAATTGCATTTCAGCCCTTATGCTATATCATGTGAAATCATTTGGCTAAAATGTTTTGATTGTTCCTGAGCTTGTGAGACAACTTAATCATCATAATATGAGAGAATTTGCTAGACCTGTTCAGGATCCTGATTTATGAATTTTAATTGTGAAAAACAAGGCAATGCTCTCCTTAAGAGCATATGTCTCAGAATTCATTTTTCCCTTACTGAAATCTCGAGAAATCTGTTCATACAACTGAGGAGTATACTATTTTGGTTCATGCACAAAATGAAAGATTTTAGTTCTTTGACAGCAATCTGTTTATTCTTTTCTCAAACCACCTACATTTCTATGGATTTATTTAGCAAAAGAATGATAAAAGACAGCTTTTCTCTTGGGAATGACAGAATAAGGTTGCAACGGAGTTTCTGTCTGTGGGCATAAACAGACCAAATCAAAAGATTTGTTAAATCTCATTTTGCTGTTATTTTGAACCTTTAAAATATGATGCGGTGAACTTCACACATGCTGAAAAGATCCATTTCACCTAATCTGAGGCAAGTATGAATGAATGCTGTCCTGAACTCCATGTTTTCCCTTTCTAGTTGTAGGCTGGGATGTATCTAAATCTAGTCTATGTCAATGTCATAGGATTTTCCATATCATTGTATTCCTTCTATGTTAAAAAAATGCTGGGAAAATGGTACTTAGTCTTGCTTATATTTTTCCTAATATGGGGACTTTTATATAAAACTTTCACTAATTTTTATCTTTTTCCAATAAATATGCCCTCTAAAAACATGTAACTATGCTGAAAATCACATTTCATATGCAGACTTTCCAAAATCATTTTTTCCTAAAATAACTTCCCCAAAATTATGTGTGGTACTGTACTCTGCTTATTGTTGCCAAACAACGCCTACATCCATTTTAATGTATTGCATCCATTTACCCAAGACTGAAATCTATAGCAGATTTCATTTCCTCCCCAACTATAGTGCAGATTTAATTGTCTTTTTCTCACAATCATACCTTCCAGTTATGCAAGGGATTTTTTTCTTCACATGTAGACTTAATATACAAGAATTATGTCTTAAATGCTGAAAGTGGGGCTAAGCCCTGTCCTCCTCTTTTTGTACAATTTACTGTCAGAAAATGGTAGCACCTGGCCTACCTTATCTGTGTTAGAAAGCTAAGCAAGCCAGTGCTGGCTAGAATTTACAAGGAGACTTCTGGGAAATCCCACGGTGATAGATGGACTGACAAGTTACAAAAAAACATTCCAGAAGGAAGCAATGACAAGTCATTTTTATATTGTTGCTCCAGAAAACTGTCAGGAAGTGTCCACTTAGTCATTTAACAATGCTCACACTTTGCAAATACTTTGTTTTGGTTCTACTGTTGCTTATGAACTTGGTTTAGTCTTTATCCTGAAACTACATCGACTTCTCCCATACTTGGCTGTTAGTAATAATAAACTAAAGCTTTCGTCAAACTGGTTGCAGCAAGACAAAATCCAACTAATCAAAGTGATAGTTTAAAAATTGATGGAAGCCATTGTCAGAGTTTGCAGCTATCCAACCAGCACACAAGTAAATAAATCAGCAGGATTCATTTATAGAAGACACTTCTTTATATACAATAATATAAAACATGATGCATGTATACAATACCCATGCAGCAGAAGCCAGAATCAGAACAACCAGGACTCAAAATCCAGAAGCACAGAATACAAAATCACAGAAGCTCAGAACAACAGGAGCAATCATGCAAAGACAAAATTTTATATACACAGATCAGTTAAGCTAAGCCATGCCCAGGCTCCGAGCCATCTCACATGGCTCACAACAGATCCTGTCACCAAACATTTTCCATTGGCTGACTTGTTGTTATGGCTATCCCAGCTCATAATTTCTTATACACTGACAGCCATGTTAATGCAATCCATGCCAAATACCACCACCCCTTTTTCTAGAGATTAAGATTAAGGCTAAAACATATGAAGAATGGTTGCAGGAACTGAATTTGTGTAGTGTAGTGAAAAGAAGGACTAGAGGTGACTTGACAGCCGTGATCCAATATTTGAGGAGCTGCCACAAAAAAGAATCAATCAAGCTAAGATAAAATAAGCTAAACTAAGATAAAATAAACTAATCTAATCAAGGAGAGAAGCAACCTAGAATTGAGGAGAAATTTCCCAACAGTGAGAACAATTAACCAGTAGAATGGCTTGCCTTCAGAAGTTGTGCGTGCTCCATCACTGGAGGCTTTTAAGAAGAGACTGGACAGCCACTTGTCTGGAATGGTATAATGTCTCCTGCTTGAGCAGGGGGTTAGACTAGAAGACCTCCAAGCTTATTGAGGACCCAGTTTGTGGGGGGCAATAAGCTGACTTTGTATAAATATACAAAAGTATGAAGGCTATTGCTTAG
>JANHFK010005965.1:54353-65494 GCA_036250565.1 Sibynophis collaris
TAGGACACAATCTACAAAAAGGCATCTATGGAATGCAGTTTCAGTTAGGACACTCAAACAGCTTCTTCAGCTCTTCCTCCCCTTTCTACTTATGACAACTTGAAAGTTTTGCAAGTTGACACTGACACTATATAGGACAGAACAACACAATGGAAGAGGTTATTCTCCATTCCAATACCAAAATAAAGGAGACTTAACAAAATGTGTGAACTACCACATAGTATCCCTAATTTCACATGGCAGAAAAATAATGCTTAGGATCATCCATATAGATTAGAAACCTATATGGAAAAAGTGGTGTCAGATGTTCAATCTGTCTTTAGAAAAAGGACACAAGACACTAATCCTGATGCATACTGGATAATTAAAAAGGCAAAAAAATAACAAAAAGAAGTAAGTGTATACTTCAATGATTACAGAAAGACCTTTAATTATATCAAATACATCAAGCTGTAGAAAGTGGTAAGAAAAATGGAAATTCCAGATCATCTCACTATCTTCATGAAAAATTTATATACAAATAGTAATAACACTTAGACTTATATACCACTCCATAGTGCTTTACAGTACTCTCTGAGCCGTTTACAACATCAGCATATTGGCCCCAATAATCTGGTTCCTCATTTTACCAATCTTTGATTTTTTAAAAGTTGTTAGAAGTATACAATTATTCTGTTGGATTTATAAAGCAGCGTATTAAAATATTTATATTTTCTTTTATTGTGAATCCAGTATCAGGAGGAAACAACACATAACTTGTTTACAATCTTGCCTTCATTTCAGTAAGATTTGGTTGTATGCCATCATTCATTTTTCTTGATATTTGAAATAGTATTAAATAGAAAGCACATGCAAGAAGGTTATGCATATGGCTTAGATGTACAGTATATTCCTTAGGGAAATGAAAGCACTACAGAGGTTGATCAATGTTATTTATACAACTTTAGCAAGAATTCTGTTTAGACAGTGGCATAATCAATGCCGTTCAATATAGACCCACTGCACAGGGATTATGGTAATTAGGATTCCTGAATACTGTTTTATATGTTCATCTCTCTAAGCTGCAGAAAGTTCAGGGGTTAACTTTCCAAGATCTGTGAAACTATTAGAAACTCAATTTTTGTTGTCATGCTGCAATATGGAATAATAACAGGTGATAGTGGTGGCAATAATAGGGGGCAAATATTTTTGAAGATGGGACCAAGAGTATTGCATCTCTACTGTAAAACTTGTTTTTTTCAAAAATAAGCATGATTTACTAGATATACTATAGGATCCATGTGTTTACAAGTTATTCCATAGAATCCATACTATAGGATCCATACTATAGCTATACTACAGGATCCATGCATATTATAACTATAATAATACATGATCCATGATATAGGATCCATGCATACTATATCTATACTATGAGTTCCAAGCATGATTTACTAGTTGTACTATAGCACTTTGAACTAAAAGTTGAAGTGTGGAATTCTGGTACTCTGTGAGTTGGTTGCCGGAAGATATAAAGTAGTTTTCTACGGTAAAATTTCCAAGCAGACTTTAACTTGATTGCTCAATCAATTTGAAAATGTAAAGTAAAAGAACAGTCATTTGGGAGTTATAGAGGATAATGGGGCTTTTTTGTTTTTCATGAAATTCAGTGCCTTAAAGAACAATACATAGATCCTCCAGGTCTATAGGAAAATGTTTTGCCAATATCTGAGACAAATGGTAGGTCAAGGGACTTGACTATCACAGCTATTGAAAAAGAATTATCAGTTGCTTGATGTGAAGAAGGTTATAGGCAGATTTTCATCATGTTGAAGCCATAAATAAACTTACTTGTATTGATTGATTTTAAAATACATCCTGATAAATCTGACAGGCATTATTGGAGGTTTATAATTATCAGTTCAAAGCATCTACAATGTCGAGAATAAAACTTGGATTTAATAAGATAAATAAATAAAAACACACTGATTTTGATTCTCTCTCTCTCTCTCTCTCTCTCTCTCTGAAACCATCTTGATTCCTGGTGACTAGATGGACAGGTGCACTCAGTTGTCTTGAGCACATTTTAGAAGTAATTTGATGTAGTATTCCTACCTAGGGTTGAGAAAGAATGGTTGAGTCAAAGTCACCCAAGTACTTTCTAGGCTTAAGACAAGTGTAAGGCCTCGGTCTCCAGACTTTTAATCCAGTAAGACTAATTACTGTACAAAAATGTTAGTCAACATTAACTTAGTATTTCCTACAATTCCTTGGTTTCATGAAACTGGTTGCTCTAGAATGATTACAATGGGAATCTTGGCATACAAATTAAAAACAATAATCCCCAAATAATCAAGTATTTATTTAAAATGGCAATTTTGCCTTTCTGTGTAAGGGTGCGTTAGGCATGTTAGGGCATGCAATAACAGCATAATTTATTTAAGAAAATTTAAGAAGAAGAATCTAACATAACGGAAAACCCTCGACCCCCACCCAGCCACCCAAAATACAATCTTCCTTGAATGAAGCTTGGTTCTTAGTTATTTTACGTTTGCCTAATTTTTCTGGCAGCAATACAGAAATAATTCGCTATTGCTTTCTTTTTGGATACCTTTCCTTTCATGAATTCTATTACACTTTAGGAGTGAAAGTCAGCTAGATAATTTAGTCACGCTCTCTCTCAGCCCAACTTACCTCACAGGGTTGTTGTTGTGGAGGAAATAGGGGGAAGAAAGGAGTGTTAGGAATGTTTGTCACTGCGAGTGATTTATGAATAATTAATAAAGGTGGCATGTAAGCAAAAAAACAAACAACTTATTTTTGGTTGCAGTGACATTAGAACATATCTTACTTACTTAAGTGTTGCAATTTAAGAAGGTATAGGAAGTCAGATTGGGCTTTAAAATGCTTTCAGACATCCATTAAAAAAAAAAAAGCTAACGTGATTAAATTGACCAGAAGATTATTCCAATTACATTGTAAGTATGGTTCAGAGCTAATTTTATGAAACTTTATCATGTTCATGACTCCAATTACATTGTAAGCATCATTCAGACCTAATTTTATAAAAGCTTATTGTGGGTTTTTTTTTTTTTAAATTCCTTTCTGCCTTGCCATAAATCAAAGATGTTTGATGGTTTATATAAAGTATAAACTCAAATAAAATTTCATACAATTATAAACAACAAAGCAACCTGACTAAATGCAAATTACAACAGTAGAAATAAAAAAACACAGGTGGCTTAACTGAAACCAGGAAACTGGTTCTTCTGAACAAGTTAGTCTTTAAAAGCTTCTAAATGTTAGCAAGGATTTCCACTAGGAGGCTGATGTGTAGCATTGATGGTGCTACAGAAAAAAATGCCCCCTTGCTTTTGATGGCTCAGAAATGTGGGATAAACAGCAGTTTCTTGTGACTCCACTGAATTGGTTATCCAGGATTGGTAGGAGTATGTGATTTTGCAGATATTCAGGCATCCAGCTTTATAGGTTTAAACTAGCACCTTACTGTAAAGTTCAAATATGTACTATATACTGTATATTCATGATCCATTGACGGAAATGATATGTTTGGCAGCACCATGCATTTTCTCTATACTTTGCATTTTTAGTGCCAAATTGTAGTCTAAATAATCTTCAACAAAAGCATACACATCTCCACAAGTGATATTACCAGTAGTGGGATTCTACCGGTTCAGATCGGCCCAGGCGAACCATTTGCTCTGACTTTTAGGCGTGAGTGAACTGGTTCTCTCTTTCTTTGAAGTGAGCCCGCCCGCATGGCCCTGCGTTATACATATATAATGAGTCCTGAAAGGGAGAAGGGCGGTATATAAATCCAAATAATAAAATATACTTACCTATATAAGTAGAGGTAAGTTCACGCTCAGTGAACTGGTTATTAAAAAGGTAGGATCCCACTACTGGATATTACAGAATGCTACCGGATAAGTTTGAAATAGCACTCTAAACACACAAGCCTATACATGCTATTGCAGTGTGTAGGTGTGTATTTTGTGTGCGTGAAAGTTTTAAATAAGCTGTAAATCAATGAAAATAGATTTTCTTTTTTCTTTATCTTTTTAAAAAGTCATTCTGTACAAAAGCCCCCTCCCCCCAAAAAACAGCATGCATTAGTGATTCCCTACCTCATAACACATAACTACAACTCATCTCAGTTCATTTCTGTTAACTGATTGGACAGAAATGCATAGCATCCCTATGAAAAGAGTTAGTAATTATGTTAGATTCTACTCCTATAAAGGCCATTTACAGTAAACACAGCAGTGGGCTCAGAGTTAAATTAAAATTGATTACACGTGCAGTGGTTCTTCAAAGCTTTAGGGACTGTACAATTAAAAATTCAAAGGTTGCTATTTGGTTTACTTGTGAGATTGGTACTTGATTTAAGCACCCAGCAGGCCAGTGATGGGAAAACACAATGGGGGACAAAAATGAAGATATTTCGTTTCCAACACATACCTGTTAGGAAAATAGATAACCATAACTAGCAGCTAATTTTTTTTATTTAGGTTATAAATATATAAAATTGAGACTCAATTGTTAACTTTTTAATGTTCCTCAACATTAAGGATAGTGCGTCTATAAGCCATTTTAATTTTTAGTCCACATGAAATGAAAAATAGCAAAATGCCATTTATTAAATGACCATACAAAACACTTTAAAGTACTAGGGAAATTGCATTTTTTTTCTCCTGGAAATAGTTCTATAGAAATTTTTTATTATCACTTACTGGAAAATAGATCACATTTATGCTTTTATGACAGAATACATTTTGTTCATCATATGAACCAAAGATGAAATTTCAACATATAGAATATTGATTCAGTTATTCAGAAAACAGGCATATTCCATTCAGTTGGATTTAAGGGCTACTATATTAGCATTAGACCAAATGTAATCACAATTCAGAGATCTTTGTGTCACCTATTCACTATAAATGGAAACCAAGACACAAATAAAACACAACCTTTTGATGGAAAATAAAGGGATCAGAGTTGTGCCTTCATGAAGAACACCTAAAGATAAAGCAATCAGTTTAAGATATCATTAAAATTTGATTAATTTAAAAATAATAATTTTTACATTTTGATTTGATTCATTCACCCATTGATTCAATTTATATGCTACCTGACTCCCAACAAATTTGGACAGCTTACAATTAAAAGTGAAGTAAAGTACAAAACACAAACAAAAAAGAATCATAAATGCCCCCAGGAACAATGTAACAACCTTCACTGTGCAATGAAACCTAGGAAAATAATCAGGTCTTTAATAGTTTCCTGAACATTAGTTCCACATCAGGGTGGAACTATCCAAGTATCTGATTGGGGGAGATATCATTCCAAAAGGCAACACTGTGATATAGAAAGAATGTTCCTGGACCTTGCAAGATCACAAAAAGTCCAATAAACAGTGTGTATGGAAATTCTCAGTTACCCATAGTCATAGTTTTCCCAAAGATGCTTTTTCAAGAGATAACTGGACTTCCTCTTTTTTTAAAAAAAAGATGTTTCACTTCTCATTCAAAAAGATTCTTTAGCTCTGACTAGGTGGTGGGGAATGGAAGGATTTATATTCCTTACAGACAGCTGGTCATTTGCATTGTTTTAGAGAGTTAGTTGATGCCACTTGGAGGCTTATCTGTGTCTTCTACTTGCACTACTCAGGTGACCTTGAGGTGACCTTGGGGATACAACCAAACCTCCAAGTGGTCTCAACAACTCTATAAAAGTATGCAAATAAACAGCTGTCTGCAAGGAATATAAATCCTTCAATTCTCGACCATCCAATCATGAAGATGAAGAAGCTTCTTAGATGAGAAATGAAAAGTCTTCAAAGAAAAACATGACCATCCACTTGCCTCTTGAAAAAAGTGTCTTTGGGACAATAAAGCAGTGGTAAATTATATAGGTGGAGGAAACAATGGAAAAAGAAAGATTTGATTTTCCAGCATATTATAAGCATGTACCCAAAGTTACATCTTTTCTAGTGAAATTGGTCTGGCTCTTTGAAGGAAGAGGTATTAGGAAAAAAATCTTAAAAGGAACATTTGCTACAGTTTATTTCAGCCTTCAGGCCTGTTCATTATGAATTGAAGCTAGTGATCAGTCATAAAGGTATATTACTTTTTCCCCCTCCTTGCCCTACCCTTGTTGTGTTTTCCTTACATTTTTTTCCCTAACCTCTTTCTTAGTTAAGGTTGTATGATGGCTTTCTCTAGAATATTAATGAAGCTCTGGGAAACTTTAAATAGATGTGTTTCACTCAATTGGGCTACCTCCCATATCATTCCATTATGAATCTCATTAGTATTGAATTAGGCTGAATCTGCTATTTACATCTGAACATGCGTAGCCCCTTTCAGGCACTAAGAAAACAGTAGCTTTTTGGGATTTATCATGCCTTGAATGGATATATATGTTTTAGTTCCATCACTGAAAGTCTGTAACTATGGACGTTGATTTCCCTTCCTCAATTTCCCTCCCAATTTTCTGGCATCGGAAAAGAGTTGAGATGAACAGATTAGCCATGTAAATAGTTATTGTATCCGTCATTTCATGTCTTGTAGGTTCTTGTTTCCTGTTTTTGAATCAATTACATTCCCTCTCTAACATTTGAAAGCCTATCTGAGATAAAATGATATCCTGTTGTCTTTAGCGTACAAATGTACAGGGGCAGTTTGATTTTTGTTAGCATTTTCTATGTGCTTATCATCCCAATGACCTTTTATCAGCAGACATACACTGGGCATCATTTTATTGGTTTTTTTCCCTCCCTCTTCTACCAATATCCTCCCTGTATAGTACAGCACCCAACTGAATATTGTTAGTGCTAATAATCTCATATTAACTGTCAGTCAAAATGTTATTCTGTGGACCTCTATAAGAGATTTATTAAATGATAAGGAGAAGAAGGGATCTAAACTGGAATAGCATAAAATCTTGCAGCCTAATCCATTACAGTGCAGCAATTGCATAGCCTTGCTATCTAATTTTTATTCTAGCGTAGACTGTGTGTCTGCTAATTAGCATAAACTATCAATAGAAGTGGAGTGGTTACATAAAGAGCTATGAAAACCACAAGGTTCACAATAAGGCCGTACTTCTATATGCAAATTAAGTAAGCCATTTTCAAATAGCCATAGACAAGTAGGACCTGCCAAAAATGTGGGAGAATAGTTGCTGTTTAAAAATAGTGTCCTTGTACAGGATTCTAGCCAGTGGTGAGCCGCAAATTTTTCAACAACCGGTTTTCTGCCCTAATGACTGGCTGGGTGGGCGTGGCTGAGTGGTTATGTGAGTGGGTGGGCATGGCCAACTTGACATCACTCACAGGAAGGTGGGGCGGCACAGGCAGACCAATGCTGCAAAGACAGGGCAATTTCCTACGTATCATTCCAAGCCCACTTCCCTTGGACTGACAAAATAAAAGCCCATCTAAAGATTGCGACTGCCTGCCAAGCCTGCCTGGTGCAGGCTGGCAAAAGGAGGCTGGGGGGGGGAAGAGAAGGGCTGATGGAAACACCCCATTTTCTGCGTCCATTCAGCTGTCTGCACTGCACTAGATTGCGATGCGGAGGGGGGGTGAAGCGAAAAGCCCACTTAGTCCATACATACCCACCAGCACAATGGAGAATCTCTCTTCCAGCTGGCCAGTTCGGGCATTGGGAGCTGGAGGAGTAGATTGTGCGCCAGGACTTGCTGCTGTTCAAAGCCCAGCTCTGGCTGCAGCATCCAATTTTCTTCCATGCTCATGCGAGGAACTCAGGGAACTTAGGGGCAGCATATTGCATGCTTTTCACTCAAAGCAGCCCAAGCTTGAAAACACATGGCTGGGTCAAAGGAGCAGTCCTCCTTAACAAGTTCCAATCTGTTGCTACTGCTCCAAGCCTGGGTTCCTGCATGAGCACTGGAAGTCCGTTAGTCCTTCCCTGCCCAGTCAGCCCGCATTCCCCTCTCACTCCTGGCACCGATTTCCAAAGTGCCCCATGCGTGCAACCCCCCAAATTTTTTAAAAATTAGAATCACAGGGAGGAAAAGCACACATGACCAGCCTTGGGAAAGCCCGCCCTCACAATTGGACTCCCTTTCTTCCAGTGCTCTTTCAAGGAACCCAGGGAGCTTAGTGGCAGCATATTGCAATTTGCATGTCCTAACAAGCCCGCTGGTGGCCTCAGTGCGCCTTTTCTCCCTGTGGAAAATTTTTTTGGGGGGGTGTTGGATGCTGCAGCCAGAGCCAAGCTTGGAGCAGCAATAAGTCTGGGTGCACAATCTACTCTTCAAGCTCCCAATGCCTGAACCGGTGACCTGGAAGAGAGATTCTCTGTCTTGCTGGTGAGTATGTATGGACCTAGGTTTTTTTTCCTTTTTATCCTTCATCTCCCCATCACAATCCAGCACAGCACAGACACCTGAATGAAGGCAGAAAATGGGCCATTTCCATCTGCCATTTTGCAGGCCATGTTGGGGGCACTTTTGGGCCTGAAAAACATCCCCAAAATGGCCGCCTCTTTGCCAATGCAAGAAGCCTCCAGCCGCCACTCTTTCCCAGCCAGAACTGAGCCAGGCGTGGCAGCTGGAGGCAGATCATTCTGGCAAAGGACGGCAGCTGCAGGGTTCTGGCACCGAAAATATCAGCTGGGCCCCATAGCTGGTGTGGTAGGCTGCGGCGAAGGCAGGCAAGCAGACAAGGCACTCAGATCATCTGGGCCGAGTGGTTTGGGCAAGCAAGCGAAGTAGCCAGAGAGTAGCTGTGCATGTGGGCGTGACTCTAGCTACCAGCCAAGGAGGGCATGGTGAGATAGGGCAGGGCAGGGCAGGGTGAGTGGGGCCAGCCAGTGGTGGCATTTGCTGGTTTGGTGAACTGCACATAATCTTAACTACTGGTTTTACCAAATTGGTGCAAACCGGCAGCAGCTCTGATTCTAGCCAATAGTTACATCCACTTATATGAAATAACAAGGCCAGATATTTTATTTTAATTGAATTAGGATAACAATTGAAAGAGTTGAAAGAGACCTTGGAGGTTTTCGAATCCAACCTGCTGCTCAAGCAGGAAACCATGTTTCCAGACAAATGTTTTTTCTAATCTCTTCTTAAAAACTTCCAATGTTGGAACACCCACAACTTCTGAAAGCAAATCATTCCAGTCCTCACTGTTAGGAAATGTCTCCTTAGTTCTAGGTTGATTCTCTTTGTGATTAGTTTCCATCCATTGCTTCTTGTCCTGCCTTCAGATGCTTTGGAGAATAGATTAACCTCCTGTTCTTTGTGGCAGCCCCTTAAATATTGGAACACTGCTATCATGTCACTCCTAGCTCTTCTTTTCATTAGACTAGACAAACCCAATTCTTGCATTCTTCATAGGTTTTATCCCCTAGTTCCCTGATCATTTTTGTTCTGTTTTGTTCTGTTCCCTACACTATTTCTATAGTTTCAATAGCTTTGCAACACCTAAGCCTGTACAGAGAAGATGCCATACCAATTACTCTAGATAAGTCTAATACAGTCTAGACAAGTCTAATACAGTTTACAGTGAGATGTAACTATTTTCTACCATCTTCATTTCCTATTATAATTTCCACAGTTCTGGATGGAAGAATAATCCAAACTTTCATCTATAGATTTATGATAGTCCTCCAATCTTATCGTCCAAGAGGAGATATTGGGAACCTCCATAAACCTAAATGTAATTACAGTGCTAAACTATGTTTGATTGCTATTTTCTCAGCACATTTTAACAATCTGGGTAGAATCATAATATGCACAAAGATACTTCTAATTTTTAAGTATTTCTATTGAATTCAGTCTAGTCGGCAGTAGTAAAAGAATGCATAGAATTGAATAGTATCACTACTGAATAGTATCACTAAACTAGGGGAAAGTGAAGTGTTAAAAATGATTAGAGAAAATTATTATAAAATTCAGTCAGAAACCTAAAATAATATGATTTGGTTTGTATCAATTTAAAGTAATTTTGTGGCATAATTAATACTGAGTGTATTGTAAAACAATAAAGTTCAACACAATAGATTTTTTTGTTGTCTCAGCTATTAGGTACAACAGAGTTAAAGCAAAGATTCCATTATGTTCTGATTGCAACTATTTTAAGTGCATGCTTCAGAGCAAATAAGTTTGCAATTAATGATGGGTCTTTTGTTTAAAGGAAATATGTTTACTCATTGCTGTAGAGCAGAAAGGCAGCATCTGCTTTTTCTGTCAGGTTGCTGAGGCACAGCAGGTGATGTCCAACAAGGTTTTATTACATAAAGATTTATGTGAATAACCAGAGTGCTGATCTAATAACTACTAGGCCCTGCTGGTCTTCCTTCCTACTTGTTCTTTGAATTCATTTCAATAAATAATTGTCAGTATATAAAGTTCCAGAAGCTTGAATTCAGAAAGTGGTATTATGAAAACAAAAAATATAGCAAGGAAATCTTAGATTTTAAACCTTCAAATTAGTATTTGGATGGCTGTAGATTTTATTGACTATTTGAAATATCCATAGGTGTTTCTAGACAGCCAGTTTGCTGTAATGGTTAAGGTAATCAGTCTACAACCCAAGAAATAACATGTTTTGCAATAGTGGTGAATATCTGTAGCTTGGGTATAGGATGAGGATGAAATTCTTTCTCCGAGCTTGTGGTTTAGTTTCCGAACATTTCATTACCAGGCTAGGTAACATCTTCAGAGGAATTTAAGGAATGTCAGTGTCGGTGTCCTTTTGTTTATAAGGGCTTCAGGTATGGTGTGTCAAGTGAGGGTCTTGTGGTGGGTGTGATTCATCAGCCCTTATAAAAAGAAAAACACGGACATTGACATCTTCTAAACTCCACTGAAGATGTTACCTAGCCTGGTAATGAAACGTTCAGAAACAAACCCACAAGCTCAGAGAAAGAACCTTTACCCTCAGATAACATGTTCTAGTCCTTTCTTAGGCACAAAACCAGCTAAATGATTTTGAGCCTGATACTCTTTCTTAGCCTTTGGAAGAAAGCAATGGCACCGCTTCAAGGTGCTGGTAACCACTTTTAAAGCGCTCCACGGCATAGGACCTACGTACTTGCAGGATCGCCTCCTGCCACCAAATCCCTCCCAGAGACCAGTACGCGCCCACAGAGCGGGCCTTCTGAGGG